>JANKYE010000001.1:19474842-19495805 GCA_032467995.1 Erythroxylum dillonii | reverse complement strand
GATCGACCTAGACTCGCCACTGCTACAGTAGTAGTCTAGTAATTTTAATTTTGATTAGCGTTACGACGCGCGGTCACAAGTGCTGCGACGGTGGCTACATCAGGATTGGCTACTGCCGCCTGACTGATCTAAGTGTTTCTGGACGTGGTGCCCTGACGCCGGGCCCCACTGTGGGCGCCAACTGGTTCTGTCTGATTTTGATGGGGTTAGACGCTGTTGCTCGGATCCATGATTCTGACTGAATTTAGCTAAAGAATACCTGCAAAAAAACAAAAGGCACGCCAGAGGTTGAGTGCCAGCAAACCCCTCCGACGCTCAAGTTAGTCTTTTGGTAGGAGTTTTGGTGGCTAAGAATAGAGGAAATCAGGGTTCTAATGTCGTACCTTTTCCATGATGAGGTAGCACCTTATATATCTGGAACAACTGCTAGGTTTAGGTCTTTACGTATGCATGGGAGGTTACCACCTACGAATGGGCCATCGATGCCTAGGCCTGGGCCTAGCATGGCCGACCTAACCATTCCTAATTACTTTAAGGCAATGAATTCTATCTTGATCACATAATTACCTCCATATAGTTCATGTTATATCCAATAACTACTGATTAAACAACTTATAATTAAATAGGCCATTAGTAGTATCAACACATAGCCATCCCTATACAAGATAACTTGACAGACCTCAAGTCAAATGATCACTTATACAATTTGTTGGAAAAATTGGGATGGAATTAGATCCCAATCGTTGTGGAATAATTACGAAAGTTTTGGATATTTTGATTTCTTGAAAACTAAAATCAATTTAATTCTATAAAATGATTAACACATAAATCATAATAAAGCATGAATCTAAATTTGTACCTTATTCCAAAGCTTGATATTTTTTCTTATCTTATTTCACTAATCGTTTCCAAAACCAATCCATCTCATCCACCATAGTTGCATAAGTGTTCAACCTCTAACGGTATCCACAAAACAGGTTAAGAGAACTTTGTAACTCTTATAGAGAGGGTTAAGTAAGAAGTGCTAGCTCTATTAGAGCTTAAGCGTATTTATGATAGTTTTGGATATTTTAGTAATTTAATTAAAATTAAATTATTTTCAATTAAACTTTAATTAGAATTACAAACAATTCTAATTAAATACCAATTATGCCCAAATAAGATCTAATATCTCATATTGATCCTTATTTATCAAATATCTCATTTTTAATCATAAAATTTCTCAAACTTTACAATCAAGTCCAATATGATTAAAATTATCTTTGCTTTATTCAACACGTTTTTTATGTGGAATTCATTAGGTTCCCAAATATGTTGACAATGATTATAAATTAGAATTAGATAAATTAAATCTCCTTTTAATTTATCTTTAATTCTCTAATTAAACAATTTATAATCATAGATCAAGATTGATATCTAACAACAAATCATGACCATTTAAATATTTAGGAATGTCAAATTGGTTTTGACTAACCTTTCCATATATGATTTTTCTGTATAATTCAATCTTTTCATCATATAATATTATGATTAAACATAAAGCATGAAATTAATATATACTTTATTTTGAGTCCAATCATTTAGTTCTCTACGATTACTATTTATTCAATTAATGGCATCGTAAACTATTTACAAAGTTTCATTCCACCTTGGCTAGGGATTTTCGAATCAATACTAATCAAGAACAACAAAACATTCTCCCTAATTACTTTAGGGTAATGAATCATATCTTGATCACTCAACTAGTTCCATATAGTTCATGCTACATCCAATGACTAGCAATTGAATAACCCATGAATAAATATAGTCATAAGTAGTATCAAATCATAACAATCACTATATAAGATAACTTTGAGACCTCAAGTCAAAGGATCACTTATACAATCATCACAATGAGAATTTCACAGACATACAAGTAATGTTTTAAATGGATTTCTCATATCGAGTCTATTTAGTGAACTTTTTCTTTAACAAGCACCAATACATTTCTTTTAAGTATCTCCATACTTTAGTCTTTGAGATTGACTACTTCCTTCATAAGGAAACGTGTGCTAATCTTTTTACATTATACTAATGTCCAATCTTAATAGAACAATGACTAAGAATAATTTAGGGATAATACATAAATGCAATATTTCATAATTATAATATCATTACAATTTTGTTTGCAATGTATAATTATCCCATAGACTTTATCATAGACATCTAAATACGTACAAGATAAAAAATGCCTTTAAATTATATTGTCACTAAACTAAAACCAATTGATTGACTATAGGGCATAAACTAACACAATCATCATAATGAGAATTTCCATAGGCATATAAGTAATATTCCAAATGGATTTCTCATGTCGGGTCAGTTCAATGAACTTGTTTTTTAACAAGCACCCGCAATTTTGTTTAAGTATCTCCATACTTTAGCCTTTGAGATCGACTATTTTCTTTATAAGAAAAAACTTAACGTGTGTTAATCTTTTTATGTTCTATTAATGTCTAGTCTTAATAGAGCAATGACTAAAAACATTTTAGGGATAATACATAAATGCAATATGAATCTCATAATTATAGTATTATCATAATTTCATTTGTGATGTATAATTGTCTTATGAACTTTATCATATACATCAAATATGTACAAGATAAAGAACATCTTTAAATTATTTTGTCACTAAACTATAACCAATTGATTGGTTGTAGGGCATAAGAGTACATTTGATTGATAAGTTAACTAATACATATGGTTTATGGTGGCTTTTAAATAATGTCATTGTTTTAAAAATTAGATAGAATAATTGATCAACAAAAAAGGTGTTAAGGTTTAAAGACTTAATTATTGTTAAATTGATATGTAATTACGAATAAGCATAGGAAATTTTATTTTTTTAATTATAGAAAATTTTAAATTAATTATTTGTATTATTCTTTAGTATTTAAGATCAAACTTAATCATGTTATTAATCATTTTATTTTTCCTTAACACTTAGTGTTTGAATTTTAAATCCTTCTCTTCCAATGCAAAAGCTAGCTCTCCTGGGGAATTAGGGATCAACTCCACTAATATCAACCCTCTTTCAAACTAATACCAAGTAGTTGGGATATTGTGCCAATATCAGTTCTAGGTCATCCTACTTGCAAGTGTACGAGGAAATTGTAGTTAAATACCTAGGGTCGTCTTCTCAAGGAGGTGAAATTGGTTCACTCAAATTAATCTTGAAGAAAAAAAAACAAATGCAATCCTAAACATTCTATCCCGATTTTTTGGGTGAAGGATTTAAGGGAAATTACGCAATTAGAATAAAAAGTAAATTTTTTTAACTAGAAGCAAAAATGATTTGATCAACCAGTGTGAAAAACTTTTGAGGAATTAACTTCACTAATTTAATCTTTTATGCATGACTAAGGTGAATTGATTGGATAATTGTCTTACTAAAATTACCAATTCGGTTCTAAATTAATTCGTATGATAAAATAAATCTAACTTTCATGTTTAACAAGTTTATCATTCAAATCAATCATGTAAACCTAACTAATAATTACCCACTTAAGTTAATATATTTCTAATTCGCAACTTAAGCGCCTATAGTTTCTCATTCTAAGATTAAGCTTCTTCTCTCGATCCTTCTTTTAATACCAAAATAATGCAAAGGTTAGTCACACTATTACATCCAATAAGCTTAGAAACTATAACAAATAATAATGCAACAAAAAAGTAACTCAATCATGCATAGTCGACTAAAATAGTTTCATTAATTCTCAAGAAAAGAGCTCAGTCCATCATAGAATAAACAAGGTTCATCATCTTCATATACTTCAATCCTACCATTATTAGTAACAAAGAAGTATTACAACAATAAACAAAGTGAACAAACCAAAATGAACTATCAAAAAACTAATAGGTTCAAATCCAATAATGCAATAGACATAAAAGTAAAACAAAATGAGCAAACAAAGAGTGTTCAGATGAGTTGATGTTGGGTCTCCTACCAATCTTAAGCTTTTTGCGTTGGCTCCCGCCTTCTACCTCTGTTTGATTCTCACCCAGATGATCAGATGCTACCACTGGCTTCAGCTCTGCCTTCTCTTTACCTGTTGTTTCTCTTCTTCGTCACCAACGACTGGTCTTCTGTTTTCTTTGCCTCCAACGTTCTTTGGTTTTGTCTTGTTTTTTTAGCCTCCCCCCATTCTCCTTTTCTTCTCCTTTTTTTACAAATATATCAGAGAGTCTAGGTTTAGGTTTCGTTTTTAACCCCGCCGTCAACCTGCATGTGTTAGATTAAAAAAATTAGTGCAAACAAATTGTCACGCCTATGACTGTAATAGTCACGAACGTGACTCCCTTGTAACACCGGTGACTTCCACAATCACGAGTGTGGCTTCATTAAAATGCATGTACTAAAATTAATGTTACACCATAAAAATGTGTGCATAATTCATGTCCAACATTCCTTTTTTCATGCAAAATTTTTCTTGTTTTCATGTAACATTCATAGGACGCTCCATTCAACATTTAAGAAACATCTATGCCATTATCACTCAATTCATTTCAAATTTGAATTAAAACACAATAATTTGTAACCAAAACAAAGATATGAATGGAAGCAAAATTAATAGAAATTAGACATAACAATTCCCCCACACTTATACTATGCTTGTCACTAAGCAAAATAAAGAATACTGGACTATACAAAAACAATCAAATAAAACAACGATTTTGCCAAATAATAGTCAAAGATATCAACGATCATTTCAATAAACAAAATATGAGAACTTGAAACTCATAATACTCCATGAACAGACTATTCTTTGAATGCTTAGCCAAAATTAACAAGTACTTTAACTCAAAGATCATTAACAAGTGTGATAGACTTGCACTCCACTCTTCATCCTCTCATGCATTCAAAGGTAGGATATATTCACTCATCATTCATTTCATGTAAGGCATCTACCATTGACTTGCTTACTAATCCAATCTCCACCACTCATATCAAACACAAACATCAATCCGAAGATCTTTATTTTAGTTGTAATGGGGTGGGGCTAAGTGTAGGAAAAAAATAAAATCATAGTTTAAAACCACATAACAAATTGAGTATTTAAAATAATATAGAACAATAAAGCATAAAACACTCAATTCTTTCCTTTCATTTAACAAGGTTAGCACTCCCCTTTTTACGTCTCTCCTCATTCTTTTCATTTTTTGGTTGTCTTCTCTTCCCTCTATTTCTTTCTTTCTCCTTTTTTGCTTTTCTTTTTTTAATTAATTAATTGTTTATTTATTTAAAATAAGAAAATCAAGAGAAGAAAAATATAGAGGAGAGATAATTGCTACAACCATACTCATTCCTAACACAATAGCCAACTATATGCTATGATTCTCCACACTTATTCAAGCAATTACTTCCTAAAATCAGGAATACCATTTCAAATGCTCAACTTGCCTTATGGTAGGTACAATAAAGATGATAAATAATTAAAGTAAAGGCTCATATTTTGGGTTTAAAGGAAGAAAAGGTTTCATGTTAAGCTTAAATGGGCTCACTAAGGGTAACAAGCTTAAATGGGCTCACTAAGGGTAACATTATGGTGGCTTTTTAAGCAAAAGAGGTCAATCCTAATTGCCTTCATCATTTCAATGTTTGCATAAGATTACGTGATCTTAACTGGTATTTGCAAGCAAGTTCTAGAATTCCTTAATTATGAAAGAACACACTTAGCAAAGAATACTTGAATTTGGTGTTAAATATTTCAAAGGGCTTAAATTCTTACCAAAGAAAAGTGACACTTATTTATCACAACAGACTAATGTCCTTTTAATTGAAATCCAAGTAAATCAGTCTACGCATGCAAGTATACTCATTCACTCATATTATGCATTTCTAATCCCAATTGAATTTATTAAATAGGAAAACAAACACAACACACAAATAACAATAATAATATTTTTTACTACTACTCCCCCCAACATTTAAATATCACATTGTCCCCAATGTGATAAGAAAATAAAAAGGGATCTAAGATGCAAAGTAACGTAAACAAGGGCAAACATTCAAACTAAAAAAATTAAATCAATAAGCAATAAAAAGAAAAAAGAATAGAAATATGATACTAAGATGGGGGTGGTGACTGTTTAAAGCGAGCATTCAAATGGGCTATGCAGTTCCAAATATCTACCATGTTAGCCTTAAGGTTGTGGATCTGCTCATTTGTTTGCCGTTCAAACTTTCTAGCTTGGGTTACATGCTTCGTAAATTGGGCTTGGAATGCGCTAAATTAAGTTACCAGTGACTAGTAATCCTCGGAGGTAATTGGAGTAGACGGAGGCATTTCTTCGATTAGCAGAACATCAACTTCTTGCTCAGCTTCAACTTCTGCCACTTGAGCTCGCTTACTGCTTGAAGCTTCCTTCGTGTTATCATTGATAAGAACATAGCGATCACCTTGCTGCCTGACAACTTTCATAAACACCAGGGAGTGCAAGTCGAGACTAGAGTTGCTTGGGATTGGTTATATCACTGTTCTCCCAGTTAGTAAGCCGAGATGTTCCACAATTTAGGTCACGAACACTCCAACTACTAGTTTTCTTGCATTGGATTTAGCCACACCAATTAAATTCATACTTAACCACATACTGGCATTAAAAGGCTTATCATGCACCATACACCACAAAATAAACAATTCAGCTTTAGAAACTAGTCCTTAGCTATCTTCTCTACCGAATAAGGTAAAAGTTAGAAACCTATGGATATAGCGAAGGCTGGGTCTACTAAGGTAGATGATTTGGACCTACTTAGAGAAAATACTTTTCTAAAATTGGTTATTTGGTTCCAAAATTCTCTAGCCTTAAAATCCTTATGATAGCCATATAAATCACTGTATGGAAATCCAAAAATATTATTGAGCACATCCAAAGTAATCACTTATGGTGCATTCATCAATCGAAATTATATACTACTCACAATGTCCTTAGTAGTACGGTCATTGACCATTTTTAAAGTGCTTAGAAATTCTAAAGTCAATTCCATGTATGAAATTTTTCCTAAATTTAGAAATTTTATCCCATCCTACGTTGCGCAACATTTCATGAACTTGATCATCTATTCCTAATTCAACAATGTAAGAAGCCCTCACAGATTTGTACCCCCTCTAGGAAATGTTATTTGACATCTTTAGAATCTAAAAATCTGTTAGGAATAATTAGACAGTTCTTAAGAATTTCGTACCTTTGTTTGCGCTTTCTTGTATGAAAATGTAGGCACGAGGTACCTAAAGTTGGCATTTGGTCATCACGTGGTGAAGAGGATGAAGCTCCTGGGTATCTTATCCTTGGACCTATAGCTGTCGGTGTGGGTGGTGTTGACGCGCACCGCGGAAGAATTACGTCGATATGATGATATTTTCAATTGGTATTTTTGTTTGATAGGTTTTTGACCTAGAGGAATTAAGAAGGATAGATATTTGGAGTTCAACAAATAAGAAAATAAGGATACATAATTTTACGACACCTCTCGGAAACTTGTTCCAAGCAATCCCGATGATCAAAATAAAACCCAGAGACGAACAATCGACACGCCACAATTGAGAAAACAATTGATAAGTGAAAGATGTTCAAAAAGTAACAAGAACAAGAGCATAATGTTCTCTCTAAAGCCGACGGCACTCAAACAATATGATCTGCTCTATTCTAAACCCTGAAACATAACTATTTATACCTAGGTTAAATAATAAAAGGTTGGGCTAAATTACATGGAAGTCCAAAATAAAATGAAGTCCAAAATTAAATAATTAGGTTTGATTCGTGTCTTCAAACTCCAAATGTATCCGGTCCAAGGATTTGAGTTAAATTGATTAGTTTGGGCTCAATTCCATTAAACTCTCCTCCAATAGGTTCGGAGTTCGCCATCTTCTCAAGATCCTTACTCCTGCTCACATCAGGTGATCACGAGTGTATGGTTGTTGGTGGAATGAAGGTCTCGCGGGAGTGAAGGTGGTGGTGTAGGGGTGTGTGGTTGTTGGTGGATCTTCGGTAGTGGGGCAGGGGCATGCGACTGCTATTAGAATGAAGGTCTCACAAACGTGAGGGTGGCTACTAACGGTGGGAGTTGTCATCTATAAGGATGGAGAACACTTGAGTACTTCGAGTGGCCCATTCCACCTTGATTTCAATTTTCTTGGAAAACAACACAACCAAGAATTGTACAAAAGAAATTTCATTCCAGTGTGAGAGACTTACCTATAAGATCTTTATCATGAAGGTGTTTTGTCTTGCCACGATCGTGACAGAGAGCACAGACATCTATTCTAACGAACTTCAACTTTTTCATAACACAACTCTTTTGTAATTTTAATGTTTTGGGGTTATTTTTTGAACCAAATTAAATGGGTAAACCCTAGAAAGAATCCTAAAAGCCTCAAGAACTATTTAAGAACACAAAACACTCAAAAAGAGTAGCCACCATCTCCCAAAGCGAGAGAATAAGAACGAGGAGGAAGAAGAGTAATCCAGAAATTCTAGATTTCAAGTTTGAGTTCAAATCAAGTTCTTTCTTTCTTTCCTTTGTTTATTTTATTAAACTTGATGTGTAACTTGGATTTGAATATGTTATTCACATTTAGGATGCTCTAATTTTTAGATTTGGATTTATTCTTGAGTTGTTTTGTGACTTGATTGTTGTTGATTTCAATTCAATTTTCTAGTGTTGCGATGTTTAGGTATGCTAATACTTCGATAATAGATCGAAAGAGTGAGTCGAAAGTAATCCGGTTAGGTTGGGTAACGAGAGTTAGTGACTTAATAAATCTCTCAAATATCAAATTGGTAATCATGCAAAGAAAGATCTTGTGTGAAAACTCAATTATTCGATAGATTACTTAAGAACTAGTTTAAAACATTATGTAGATTTTGTGAATCGAGAGGTTGCAAAATGTGAAATTTTGTAATCAATTAGGATTAATTGATTGGGTCTCGAGAAAGAGTAGTCAATCCCATAGAAGATTTAGAATCAACACATAATTGAATCAATAGACGAGCAAAATAACGATAGAATGAATCCTAAGCTTCATCCTTGATTTTCCTTACATATTTGTGGTAGCTCATTGGTCATTTGATTATTTGCTTTAATTTTCTATCATTATTTTATTTTAATCATCTTTTTTCTCCTTAGAAAAAGTTAGGTTTATTTAGTTTTAACTAATTCCTAATGAGATCGACATCTTTAATACTACAAGTTACGATCCGTATATTTGCGAATATTGGGAGTTTTACGTTAGTTAAAACTTGCCGTAATAGGATTCTCTATAATATTCTGTTCATATATTGATGTAGCTTCATCAGTAATAAATTAATGAATCCACATCATCTATAACAATAATGTTACCATAAGAAAACATCCTTCTCATTTTTCAGGTCATCGTCATTCATCAATGATAATAATGGAAGACTTAAATGGTTGAACAAGTCTGGATAGCGATGGATGAGCATGTTTTCCATTTATGTTATACCTCTTTACCGTGTTCTCTTATATTGTGTTAGTTGAAACAGTGTTGATTCTTCAAATTGTTGCCCTTGTATGTATTTTGCAATATTTATCTTGATTCAATTGAACTTCCCTAATAGATACCATTTTTGAGCTAGTGTATTAAAATACAAATCAAGATTCACAATAATAAAAAGAAAATATTTTAAATATCTATCATCTCAACGTAAAATAGTTCAAGATTCATTTTAACCAAAAAGAAGATGTGATGATTATAGAATTGACAATTAAGAAAAAATTAGCGTAACGGAAAGCAAGAATTGCCAAAAAAAGATTTAACAGTTAAAAAGATTAATTCTTACAAAAATTAAAAAAAAAGAGAATTAAGAATTAGTGATTGAGATACATAACAAGAATTTAATTCCAAAGGAACATCTGTTTTGATTTTAATGTTACATTCAAAATAGAATTTTAAATTATTCTATGAAAAAGAAAAATATAAGAACACAAAAGTGGTAAAAGATGATGAACAATATTTATTTGATGTTTTTTTGGTCAAAATAAGTACCTTAAAAATTAAAAAATTGGAAAATTGTCGAAATTGATTCCACCAAGAAGAAAGGAAGTGCCTTTCTCCATAAAAATAGTTTGGAAGTAGAAGTTGGTATCATTTGCAATACGCAGAAGCAGAGATTCAGGTTCTTCGTGTTGTTACGACTTACAATGGCAATATACAATGTCAGCGATTACCATTATTCGAGAGGGAGAGACGTGACGTGGCTAGTCCGAAAGCTGAGAGTCAGGAGAATGGAAACGACAGCGTTGCAGCAGCATTGTAAAATAAAAGGACAAGGTTTGGGTTTGGTTTTTCCAATAGAAAACAAAAACATAACCCAGAGAAACTGAACTGTGGTGTAATCGTTCATCTGTTGAAGCGGGAGATTTGATAATGGTAAGCAAAATTAATTGGTCTGAGTAGTAGTGGCTGCATAGAAAGACTTCTTTATAGTTACTTTACATGCGTGTTGCAGTTTGCAATTGCTGCAATTAACGATACAGACTCTAGAGAGCAGTGGGAGCCCTTAGCTCCCACCAAAGAAGCTCAGGTAAGTTTGTTGCTTGCGTTCTCCGTTTGTTTTTCTTCCTAAATTCAGAAGAAAGCCAAAAATTTCAGGAATTCCATCTCACGCAAACCTACCACGACGGCCTTCTCAAGTTACAATCCAAAGAATACCACAAAGCCCGACAGCTTTTGGAGTCTGTCCTCCAGGATCCTTTGATTTCAAATGCTCAGGTATCTCTTTGTTTCCCTTTTTCTTCGTTCTTTTCAATATAATTCTAATTAGAAATTGTTGGTTTTTGTTCTTTTTCTTTACAACTTTAGGTGGATAGTAAACCTAGTGATGATCACTTGCTGCAGCTCAGGTCTGTGTCTCTCTCGTCCTGCTTTAAATCCATGTGAAAATTTTATATTTTTCTAAAGGGTTTATTTTTTTAATCAGTAGGAACTAAGACCGTAAGCTGATTTGATCACTAGGAAGTAAAAAGTTGATAATGGGTCATCTGGACCAAAATAATTTTTATAATTTTCTGTTTTCCACAGATTTTTGGCCCTGAAAAATCTGGCCACTGTTTTTCTTCAACAAGGTTCACTTCATTACGAGAATGCTCTGCATTGCTATCTTCAAGCTGTTGAAATTGATACAAAAGATTCTGTTGTCTGGAACCAGCTAGGAACTCTGTCATGTTCAATGGGTTTGCTAAGCATATCGCGCTGGGCATTTGAGCAGGGGCTGCTCTGTAGCCCTAATAATTGTAAGCCTAAATATTTTCTTTTCCTTCTTTTGATGTTTATCTATTTATGGTCTTCCTTTGTAGTAAATCAACTATTGCTTTAATTGTTTTGACTTCCCTAGATTTTAGCTATCTTCAGGAAATGAAATTATTTCGCTTCTGTGCATGCAGGGAATTGCATGGAGAAACTATTGGAGGTTCTAATTGCCATTGGTGATGAGGTTGCATGCCTTTCTGTTGCTGAGTTGATTGTAAGGCATTGGCCCTCACATTTGCGTGCTTTGCATGTGAAAAATACTATTACAAATTCGGAACCAATACCATTTGCTCCTAGAGGCATAGACAGGCTTGAACCTAAGCATGCCCGGCTGAAATTTCTTGACAAGAGGAAAGCAACTGATGATGTTCTTGATGGGGCAATTGCTAGTAAAAACCCAAACAAGAATGTTGAATTACATCTTTCTGAACTTTCTTGGGTGGCCCTTGCTGATGAGCTTCTAGGTATTCTACGTCCACTGCATAGTAGTGCCTATAATGTTGGCAATGATGAAAAAAAATCTGGAGATGTCAGGATAGCTATTCATTTGCCTCGTTTGAATTATGTTGGACCTACTGAAAAGCGAAAATTTCATTCTGTCTTAAGTAATGGGGGTGTCTCAGTTGTTGAGAGTTACTCTGAAAAAGCTATTGCTGTAAAACAAGGAGAACCAAGTTTTTTTGATGAACAGCCTCATGAAAGGCGGAGCAGTCGTCTTGAGAGGCTTAGGAGTCGTAAACCAGGAAAAGAAGAATTGGATTTTGCCAATGGTAAGGACATGGAGAAAGTTGTAATTCAATTTTTAGAACCTTTTATTGTTGGTAGAGCTGGAAGCAGCGGTTCTGATCATGCATCTGGTTGTTCTGTTTCATGTCCTAGTAATACTGAACATGATGAGGTATCTCAATTTGTAAGAGAAACTTCAAAAAACTATGGTGCTTACCATCTCGGTCACTTGCTTTTAGAAAAAGCTGCAAATAGGGGCATTGCATATCAAGATTCATTTTCCAAACTCCTAGAGTTGGAAAAATTGACAAGATATTGGGGACAGGACCGGACTCCTGAATGCAGTCTTTTTCTCGCTGAATTATACTATGACCTTGGATCTTGTCCATCTAATTCTTTAAAGTTTACTGAATTCATGTCCGAAGCATCCTTCCATCTCTGTAAAATAATAGAATCTGTTGCTTTGGATTATCCTTTCCACTCGATGCATGTAGTGGGAAAGGGAAGTTGCTCATCAATTAAGAATTATCAAGAGAATAGACCATTGGTGGTTACAGACACCAATTTCTGGGAATCTAATTCTTTACTGAGCCGTAAAAATTCTTTTTGGATTCGCTTCTTCTGGCTAAGTGGTAAATTATCAATCGTGGATGGTGACAAGGCAAAAGCTTATGAAGAGTTATGTATTTCCTTGTCTCTTTTGACAAACAAGGAAACAAGGAATGATTCTCATTATTCTGTCCAGCTGCCACACCTAAAAATCAATTCGGACTTAACTATAAACAGAATTCTCTACGAAATTAATTTGTTGAAACTTGAGTTTCTTCTTGAGAAGACTATATTTGCGATGATTGAGAAAGAAATGTATCAGGATTGCATAGATTCATTAGCTCCACTTATACTCTCTACACACCGTGTTTACCTTGATGCATTGCCATCCCCTGCTGGTGATAAGAAAGCAGAAGGATTAGCATCTACTGAACTTTTGGCTCTAGATATATTACTTAAAGCTTGTGAGAAGACAAAGCCAATGGATCTTGAGGTTTATCTGAATTCTCACCGACGGAAACTGCAGTTTCTCATGGTACTAACTGGTGTTGATGATTGTAAACTATTTGCACAGAAGATTGAGCTTAGTTCATATTATGCCTGCGACACAGTAGCAAAAGAAAATGTAGGCAAGCACTGGAATAACTTGTTAACAGAGGAAGTGAAGGCAATTTCTCAATGTGTTTTGCACTTGAAGACCTCTATCAATGTGAGTCCTTATTTATTCCTCACAGTAAATGCTGATCTTGTTGATGACTATTTCACTGTATCTTTTTGCCATATATTCGTTTTAAAAATTTATACAGCAGCTTATGTCTCCAAGATGCTAATGGAGAATGTTAAAATAGCTCTAGTCATTCGAGTTTTACATTTCTTATATTTTGCTATATAACATTGGAGATGTATACTTGCAGGATGGTAATATTGTTCCCTTGGGAATTATTGGTGATATTCAATCTTTGCTGGTGGCAGTTATGCGTCATATTGCAACTAATTACCTCTGTAAGGGTTCTTTTGTATCAGTAAGTGCCGATGAAACCGAACAGAAGCAAACATGCTGTTTTCTTGATGCAGTTATTGCGTTCTGCAAACTTCAACATCTTGTCCCTACTATTCCCATTAAAACTCAAGTTAGTCACAATTTCTGGGAATTTAAAACTTTGGTTGAGATGCTCATTCTCATTTCTTACATATATCAACACCTGTGTTTTCTAATCTCAGGTTGAATTGATTGTAGCAATTCATGATTTGCTTGCTGAATATGGCATCTGCTGCGTGGGTGAGGATGGTGAAGAAGGAACATTTCTTAGGTTTGCGATAAAGCATCTCTTGGCCTTGGACATGAAGATGAAATCCTGCTTGAACTTTTCAAACAGGGAAGATCAACATGATAACCAGCTTTCGCCTCATTGTCATTTGAAGTCAGATAGCATGGACGTGGAGATGGGCAGGATCATAGATGACGTTTATGGGGAAACTATGACAAAAGGTGTAACATATCATGCAGATCTGGAGAAATGTAATACAGTCATAGAATGCGAAAAGCAAAGTAGTGAGGAGGAAAAGAACAAAAGAGAAAAATGGAATGAACAGCCTGCTGAGATAAAAAATGAACTTGCTGATAATGAGAGGGAGGAACTTGAGTTGACATTTGATAATGCCTTAGATCAATGCTTTTTCTGCTTATATGGTCTCAATCTTAGATCCGATTCATCCTATGATGATGATTTAGCTATGCATAGGAACACTAGTCGTGGAGACTATCAGACCAAGGAACAATGTGCAGATGTTTTTCAGTATATACTGCCCTATGCCAAGGGTTCTTCGGTTAGTGATCTCTCTCTCTCTTTCTGTGGCTATCTGTCTCTGTCTCTATCTCTTCATTTGAGTTGGTTTCCTATTTATGTCTCAGAGAAGTGGACTGGTAAAACTTCGTAGGGTATTGAGAGCTATTCGCAAGCATTTCCCTCAACCACCAGAAGAAATTTTAGCTGGGAATGCAATAGATAAGTTCTTAGATGATAATGATCTGTGTGAGGAGAAACTCTCAGAGGAGGCTTGGTCTGAAGGGTATCTTGAGACCATAACCAAACTAATATTTTCAGATAGTGGAGGTGTCAAGCAACACAGGGCACTGATGGTTGGAAGGTACTTGGTTTATTCAATAAACTGGTTATGTTAATCAAATTTATTAGTATGTTTTTTTGTTTGTGAATATGCTAATTACATTGGTAATGCACGCAGCTCGGAGCCATATTCAGATATATATTGCAACTTGTATTATTTTCTAGCTCTATCTGAAGAAATGAGCGCAACTGACAAATGGCCAGGCTTTGTGCTTACCAAGGAGGGGGAAGAATTTGTGCAGCAAAATGCAAACCTCTTCAAATATGATCTACTCTACAATCCTCTACGTTTTGAGAGTTGGCAACGACTAGCAAATATCTATGATGAGGCAAAAATTGCGATTTGTCTTTTTTCATAATAAATGATTATATGAACTACAAATATATCTGTTTTCCCAAGATAAAGAAATCTTTTTGGCCATTCTCTAATTCTCATTGTTGGTGATTGATTAAAACAGGAGGTAGATCTGTTGCTCAATGATGGCAGTAAGCACATAAATGTAATTGGATGGAAAAAGAATGCTACTTTACCTCAGAGAGTTGAGACTAGTAGAAGGAGAAGTAGGCGTTGTCTGTTAATGAGTTTGGCTTTGGCAAAGACATCAGCTCAGCAGGTTGATCTATTGTCTGCGTCACTTTTGAGAATCAGAGTTTTTAGATGATTACACTTTGACCTTTTATGCCACCTGTATATCTGGTTTGCTACTCTGCTAACAACTGATAAAGGTTTCATGAGATGCAGATGTGTTTTGGCTCTTATAAATTGAAAAGTTGAGGTCAATTAAACAGTTTTAGAATATAGTTGAATAGTTTTTTGATACCTTTTAAGTGTAGGATAATCTGTAAAACTAGATAAGTAAAAATTTGTAATGATGATTATGATACCATAAGTTTCTTAAAAGTCTTTTAAACAACAGCAACACCTAGTAAGAGTCCCGCTGAAATACGGGGTTTGAGGAAGTCCAATAGTATGCAGCTTTACTCGTATCTAGGAGAGATCTTGTTTCAGATTCTTTTCAGATTCTTAAAGTCTTTTGGAAGTAGAAAATATCTTGGCATTATAATGTGACATTAACTTACTATTAGCTGCTTTCATTTATTGGTTTCATGGCTACGCCTGAAGTTCATGTATGTCCTACTGAGGCAACAATGCAGTACAGTGTTTCATTTTTTGAGATTAGGACGAGATCAGGATAACTTATGCAATTTAGTTTCTACTATGATAAGTTTGTTTTCGGAAATTATCCTAAAAGGTAATCTTATATTGTTCTAGTGTGAGATACATGAGTTGCTGGCATTGGTATACTATGACAGCCTTCAGAATGTGGTACCCTTTTATGACCAGCGATCTGTTGTACCCTCGAAAGATACAGCATGGATGGTACATTGTGAGAATTCGTTGAAGCATTTTACGAAAGCATTCTCACACAGGTCTATATGCTACTTTCTGTATTATTATTTTCTTTTACATCATTTTGTCACATGATTTATCGAATTCATTTGGGTTTGCAGACAAGATTGGTCACATGCATTTTATATGGGAAAACTGTGTGAAAAGCTAGGACACTCTCTCGAGACATCATTATCCTACTATGATAAGGCCATTGCTTTGAATCCATCTGCAGTTGATCCTGTCTATAGGATGCATGCTTCTCGCTTAAAGTTACTTTTCTCTTGTGGTAAACAGAACCTAGAGGCTCTAAAGGTTTATTCATCTCTCTTTGTCAATGATATAAATTAAAATAAATCCATTATTAACCAACTAATTCGGGTCTCATTTTATGTATTATGGTTCTCACAATGTGTACTTGAAATAAATGATAACATTTGTATGTTTGAAGAGTGTCAACAAATGTGGCTTTTTATGTTTGGAGTTGGATAAGTTTTATTTCTCCTAATTTGTCTGTCTCTTATTCTCTCTTATCTTCTTCATGGCAGGTCATTTCTAGATATTCGTTTGGCCAGGCAATAAACCATACTGTAATGAACCCTGTTAATGAATTGGCATCTGAAATGTGCAATTTAGCCAAAGATACAAAAAGCAGGAACTCTAACCAACTTGAGGAAAAGGGTCAGGATCCTTTGGAAGATCTGTGGCATATGCTTTACAATGATTGCCTGTCTGCCCTGGAAATTTGCATTGAAGGAGATTTGAAACATTTTCATAAGGCTAGATATATGCTTGCTCAAGGACTGTATAAAAGGGGTTTGAATGGTGATCTAGAGAGGGCAAAGGATGAACTTTCTTTTTGCTTCAAGTCTTCTCGCTCATCTTTCACCATTAATATGTGGGAGATCGATGGCATGGTCAAGAAGGGAAGGTACAGACTATATGCCAATAGTCCTTATTTGAGTTTTATACACCAAGAATGCCACAAACCAATATTTATGGTAAAAGTAGCCATGAGGGGGTATGACAAAAATTGGACAGCAGATAAATGTGGATTCATTATTACTTACAACAGTTCACAACTCAGCAGAGAATTTGGACTCATTCTTTATGAGTGGTTCAGACTTTTGGCTTTTGCGATCTCTTATTTTAATGGAAAACTTGAAATTGATATCACTAAACATGAGCAAGTCCACTGTATGATTAACTGAGAGGATGTTAACTTCTCAAACTTCCAATATATGTTATTTCATTGGAGTTTTCATGAGTCTTTATAGTATATTGATTTCATGAAAAAGTATATGCTGAAGGATCTTTCGCAATTAGGAAGTTTTAAGTGCTTTTTATGTGCAATCATATCTTTATTGTTTAATTTATTCCCTGCTTTTTCATATGTCAGGCGTAAAACACCTGGTGTTTCTGGGAACAAGAAAGCCCTTGAAGTTAATTTACCAGAAAGTTCGAGAAAGTTTATTACCTGTATTCGAAAATATTTGTTGTTCTATTTGAAATTGTTGGAAGAGACTGGAGACATTTGTACACTTGATCGTGCTTTTATATCCCTTCGGGCTGACAAGAGGGTAAAAGCTCAACCACCTAAAGTTGCTTTTGTTGTATGAGATTGCTGACAGCATTGACCTCATTTCTTCAGAAAATTCTTCCTTTTACAGTGTTTGGTTTTATGCTTCACTTCACAGAAAAAAAGTCCATGCTTTGGTTAACTGATCCTAAACAAGCGGACTTTAATATGCTTATTAGAAAATGAACTCCTATTACAGTCTGTTGGGATTTGTGGCTTGAGGGTTTGTTGGAAAGGGTTCATCCAAAGTAGGCATTGCTTGTAGATTGATTGTTTATTCTGAAGCCTGTCTGCACAGGCCATGATAACTCATATTGAGTGAATAACTGCCTAAGCATTATCCCTAATCTTTACTCCTTGATATTGCTTTGAGCAATTTAAATTAGTTTCTGACTTCGATTTAAATTCAGTTCTCATTGTGCATCGAAGATCTTGTACCTGTGGCTCTTGGGAGGTTCATCAAAGCACTTATCTCATCCATTAATCAAGCTGAGACTACTGGATCTGGCATTCCAAAAAACTCTGACCAAACACTGGAGAAGATGTTTTCTTTGTTTATCGAACAGGGAAACCTATGGCCTGAACTATTGAGCTTACCTGAGATGAGAAACCCAGAAATATGTGAGAGAAATTTATATGGGTAATTGCTTTCATCTTGTATATAGAAAGGTTCTGATTTTTTACTAACTTCATTGCAGTTCTGATGCCTGTATTTCTATAGTATTCTTAATCAACAATTTGTTGGGTGAAGTCTTGTGAGCAGTTGGAATTACGTGTCTGCTTTTTTCATCTGAAATGAACTGCCCAATTTCTTCCCTTAAGCCCAAATACTATTTTGACAAGTATGCTAAAAACTACTCTATAAGATCCACCCCTAACATTTATTATCTTTCAATTCTTTCATCTGAAGTCTTATCAAACATGAAGTTCAAATTGTCATGTAACCTCATTTGCTAACGTAACCTTATGATACTTAATTTTACCGTTGTTAGTCAAGTTCTCCCCACTTATTGCAGATATCTCCAACAATATGTTGCATCATTGGAGTGGAATTGCAAGGTCGAGACGCTTGAAACAATCAATGAGAAGATACGGAAGCGTTTCAAGAATCCCAGATTGTCCAATAGCAACTGTGCGAAGGTTTGCCAGCAAGCTTCCATTGCCTGGTGTCGATCCCTCATAATTAGCCTGGCTTTGATCACTCCTTGGCAATCTGGACAACTAGCAGAGAGTCATGCCCTTAACCTGCCAGAAAGTGGCTTGGAAAATAGTGATCTGCTCTTTATTGATTTGCAGATGACCGAGTTATGGAGTTCATCTTCTAATGGCTCTAGCAATTGGGAAGTTTTTGAATCAAAATGGAGCCGTATCCTGAGTAGAATAAAAAACATTATGATCAGGAAAGTTTCAGATGAAAATTACGAGATGGCCAATTCTTTGCTTAGAAGCTCATACAATTTCTACCGTGAGAGTTCCTGTGTAATGCTCCCTTCAGGTCTGAACCTTTACTTGGTTCCGTCAAGGCTGGCAACAGAGAGAGAAATAAAAACAGGAATGGATGGGGTTGAAATTCTTGACCTGAGCATCCCAAGGAAGCTTCTCTTATGGGCGTACACACTATTGTATGGCCGTTGTTCTAACATTTCAGTTGTTGTTAAACATTGTGAAGAAACCATGAAGGTTTGGAATATACCGCTCTGCTAAATTTTTGCCAATTGATACATAAAACTTGTTTGATTGGATTCTGCTTTGTTTTTTGCAGTCAAAAATTAAAAAGGGAGCTGGGAACTCTTCTGTGGCACCGAACACATGCATGCCCTCTATCACGACTTTTCATACAGGTTATTCTTAATGTTTTCTGAACTAACTTTTCTCATCTAAATTTCAAAATCCATTTCGGATTGCTTGTCAGTTAATTTCCTTCACCTTACTTGACAAGAAATAGTTTCCTTCTAATTTAAGCAATGCCTTGTCACCTTTTATTTGCATGCCAGAGTTCTATGCTTCTGCATAATTTCACTGTTAATAACTTCGTGTTAATATTAGGTGGTGGAAAAGACAGTGGGATTCATGGAGGCAGTGAACCAGATACTGCTCAGGCGATCCTAGTGGCATCTGCCTCATTGTCCACAGAGCACATTAATACATCAGCACCGCCACCTATGGAGAGCCAGAAGGGCTTACTTGCTACATCACGCACAACTCTGTGCAGCAAGAACATTGCTGAAGGCAACTCTGCGATGCAGGAAAGTGAAGACCCAAGTGCCAGTTAATTTCAAATGAACGTTGTCCGCGGGGATGTAAAAAGTTTAACATGGAGATGGAGTTCCAAGTTTCAGCAACTGATCATGCAGTTCCAGAAACTATTCGTGCTCGTGATCATGATCATGTTCATGTCGGAGACCATTTCAATGCTATTGTTGCTGAGGATAGAGCACCTTAGCTGGAGAAACAGCATAATATTTAATTTTAGTAGAAGTTCGTTCGTTTGTTAGAAAGTAGCAGCGGTTAGTTGTTAATTAGTTATATAAACAAATTATTTCGTCTTTATTTCAGATTAACTTGTATATGTTATTTGCATTTCTTCACAACGAATGAATGATCTTCGCCTCTTTAATTCCATTCTCAAGCTGTCTTCATTTTTTTTTGGGTCCCATAACTACATGTTTTCTTTTCCTAGACAACTAATTCAAGTTGTCTTAATACATACCTCTCCCTTGGTTACATTCAAACTCTGGTTTCAATCCTTATCAGTTATCACCTTCACTCTAAAGGAAAATTCATCTTTGATCGTTTTCATGTTTTTATTGAATGGCACACTTGAGTTGAAGCAATAGAAATGGTTCTTTATCCAAACTAAAGTTCCATTTTGTATCCAAGCTGTAAATATCGATCATAAGTAGCTTGAAAATGAGCAACGATCCGGGGTTTTATAGCTAGTCAATTCACTTTTCCTTTCTATAATAATGCGGTAGATCCTCATGATCGCTTTTCATTGGGTGATGCAATTTGGACTATTGTAACTTTTAGAACAAATACAGACCTTTTTCTTAAGGTAAACTCTTAACCAATATTACGAATACTGTATTGGATGTAGTACCAAATTGAGTTTTGGTACGGTACTACAGTTAATACTGGGTACCATTTCAGGTAATTTTTTAAATTTATAAAATAGTTCTTAAATTTTTTTAAAAACTACAAAATAGTCCATTGTCATATTGTAAAATTGTATATTATTTAATTTAGTTTTTTTTGCTTATATCTTATCCATTTTAATTTTTATATAT
>JANKYE010000001.1:19444078-19460553 GCA_032467995.1 Erythroxylum dillonii | reverse complement strand
TTAGGCTGAATTGGTTTGTGAGTTCTTCATGAACATTGTAGAGCTGTCTTTTATCTTTCCATAGACACCAAGTTTGTGAAATTTGGAGTTCTGGGTCAAAATTTATGATGGCTACAAGTTCTGGTATTGTTTATAAGGAGATTTTCGATCAGTCACCTTTGAGTGAATGTTTGACCCCTTTAGAGACCTATTTTGATTTTGAGTCCTTCTTGAAACTTATAGAGCTCTCTTTTCTCTATGAAATAGACACCAAGACATCATCCCTAAGTCTAGTGTCACTTCTAGGAATAGTAGACGACATAGCTACGGAAAGGAAATTTGTGAATAAGGGTCAGAGAAAGGACGTACCTAGCTTAGTGACTGGAGTTGGGGATTTGAACGGCGGTGCAATAAAATTCCGACGACTGCAGGTAAAGGAATGCAAAGAGATAAAAAATAGGGAAAGCAGAAGTTGGAGAACAAAATACGCGTGAAGAAAATCTGTAGTCCGTCGATCCTAGCATTTATAAAAGATCGACCGAAAGGACGCTCCAACCACCTTGGGACGCGTGGAGGAAATCCGAACCGAACTCAGACACGTGACAAGATCCGAGCTGAGGTGAATTAGGGTTGTTAGAAATCCAGAGCGATGCAACAGCTGAAAGGACACACCTGACAGCTGCCCAGCAGTTAAAAGGACGCACCTGACGGTTGCGCAACAGTTTAAAGGACGCGCATGACAGTCTATCAGGGAATGCGAACCGTCAGTAATGATTACGCTTAGTGTTTCATTTAAGCCTTGACGTCCGATCGCTTGACCTTGCCATTACAGTCGCCCGATCGACCTCATCGTTACACCCAGTTGGCCTGCCACACCGCTATAGCTGATCGATCAGTTCTGTCATTACCCTCGATCGGTTCGCTATGTCATTACATCTGATCGGTCGATCGCGTCACGATAATCGGTCGATCGGGCCTAGCACGAGCTGCCTTGGAGACACGCTGTCTAATCCTTATATACTCCTTCGACCCTTCTCTTAGGTCAGATTCGAAGAGTAGGGGGCTTATGGTTAGGCTGGCTGTGTTAGGCTCAGGTCCAGGTCCACGCGTCCACGGCCCATTCGCAGGTGTTAATCTCCCATGCAAACGTAAAGACCTATGTAAAGACCTAAACCTAACATCTATTCCATATATAAGATACCACTTTGCCATAATACAGGTACGACATTAAAACCCTGATACTCTTTTTTTTATAGCCACCATAATCCTCACTAAAAACACTAACATGAGCGTCGGAGGGGCCTGCCAATTATCAACTCCCGGCGTGCCTTTATTGTTTTGCAGGTACTTTGGAGCTAATATCGACCAACTTCATAGATCCAAGCAGCAAAGTTCAGCCCTACCAGAATCAGGCAGAACCAAAAGGCAACCTTAATGCAATAATGTCGTTAATTTTCAAAGTATGAGGTGCCATGGTCACGGAATGAGGCATGTGTAGACAAAAGAGTCCCTCCAGTTTCTTTTTTTGGTCAAAGCTCGATAAGATTGTTGAAGACGTTGGACGCTCCTCAGGAAAAGACAGTATATTTTTAAAAAACATGGACAAAAGAAAAGAGCGGACATTGGAACACGTGGTAGTCTGTGGTAATTCGACCGTTGCGCAAGGGAGCCCTTACCCTTATTGAAGGGGGTCGCCTTCGCCTCCCTTGTCTGTCTCTCTCACTCTTTGCCTTTGTGTGATTTTAATCGGTCTTCTTCCTACTCATTCAAATTTCCATGGCGATTGCTACAGAGACTCAATCTCAAACCCACCCACCAGAGGAGAAGGTTCATTCAAATTTCCGTCTTCATCTCCCATCTTCTTTTTCGAATTTTTCTTCTGTTATTTTACGGGATTCTTTTAAGCAAAGTTCGTTCTCTTCATTGCCTCCTTGCGCCATTTTTTAGATACTTTGCAGAGGGATAATTCTATTTGAGTCTGGTTCTTGAGAAAGAAGCAATTATTCAAATAAAGGCAAAGGGCAAAACATGGAAATGCAATTTTATGCGTCATAATCATGTATACTTTCCGTAGGACCTATTTAATTATATGAGATTGTTGTGAGGTACTATCATTTTGTAGATCTTTAATAATTGAATTTCATTTCTGGGATTTGGGCTAGGGTTCTGTAGATCTTAATCTGCGTAATATTTTATTTCAAATAAATCTAGGGTTTATTTTTCCCTTTTTCATGTGGCCTTCTTTTCTTTTATACAGGCTGCTTCGGAGGCATCAGCCACAGAGAAAAGAAGATGGACGCTTAGTGACTTCGACATAGGAAAGCCTCTCGGGCGTGGAAAGTTCGGCCATGTTTACTTGGCCCGCGAGAAACGGGTCAGTTTTCCAGGACTAGCTCTTTTGTCTTTGTTTGCCCAATTTGGGAATTCCATTTACATTTCCAACATAGCTGATTTCTTTTTCTTGGAAAAAGAATATCATTGCAATGCTCGAAGAGCAGCAAGTTTAGACAACTCTTATCCTACAAAGGAGAAATTTGAGATCACAATAGTACACAACCACATTGGAAATTATAAGTTGCTATAGTCTCCACTTGATTAGCTGATTTATCGATTGTAGTTGTCTTCAATTTTTGGTGGTGAAATCAAACTTTTTTTTGCTCTATGGAAATTTTTGAGGCAGCGGTATCATTACTCATCTAACCAACTTATTTCTGTTTCTGGATTAAAACAGAGTAATCACATTGTGGCTCTAAAGGTACTTTTTAAAAGCCAGTTGCAGCAGTCACAGGTTGAGCATCAATTACGTCGGGAAGTTGAAATTCAGAGTCATCTTCGACATCCCAATATACTTCGACTTTATGGTTACTTTTATGACCAGGTTAGTCAATAGGATCCTCTCCACTTTGACCTTTAAACATGTTGGCAAATTTCTGACAATCAGAGTAACTGTGTTCTTTTAATCTTATTGTTGCAGAAACGAGTTTATTTGATATTAGAATATGCTGCCAAAGGTGAACTCTACAAAGAACTGCAGAAGTGTAAATACTTTAGTGAAAGACGAGCAGCCACTGTGAGTTCGTTTGATCTATGGCTTTTAGTTGAATTCAGATTATTTGTCAACACAATGATTTTCATATGAAGACAAACAGATTATAGAGTGTATATGAAATCTATATCCTTCAGATGTTATCTCATTGGTCGATTATATTTAAATCACCTCTGAATCTAGCTCAATGACAATTCTCCTCCCTTTGATATAATTACTGGCTTGGCTCAAGTTCCCAAGCAAGCAAGCCAAATAATACTAGGAGCAGACTATTGCATTACAGCTGCAAAATTTTTCACTCTGCTATTATAAATTTTCTCACTTATTGTTCATAAATTTTTTGTATTGATATTGTTTGCTTGGCAGTATGTTGCATCCTTAGCTCGGGCATTGATTTATTGCCATGGAAAACATGTGATACATAGAGATATTAAGCCTGAGAACCTATTAATAGGTGCACAGGTAATTCGTGGCAATGTTATGTCTGTTTCTTGGACACCTAATAGACATCTGTGCTTGTGATGCTGAGGTTGATTTTTTGATTATTTTTCACAGGGAGAACTGAAGATTGCAGATTTTGGTTGGTCAGTGCACACATTTAATCGTAGGCGTACAATGTGTGGTACACTAGATTATCTCCCACCAGAGATGGGTACGCATAAAAACTATCAATGTTCAAGCATATTAAGGGTCCAACTGATTTGTTGACTATATTTTTGTGTTTCTGAGTTCGCTTTGGAATGCTCTAATTACTTTGATATTTTTCCTGCAGTGGAAAGTGTAGAGCATGATGCTAGCGTTGATATCTGGAGCCTGGGTGTTCTATGCTATGAGTTCCTGTATGGGGTCCCTCCCTTTGAGGCTAAGGAACACTCGGACACATATAGAAGGTGCTTATGAATTTCAAAATGGATTGAATCAATAATCTGATCAAACTTAGCACGGAGCTTTGTTCTTTGCAAGCTCCCCATATATGGAAAACGGGTGGTTTTAATGTGCTTTCATACATCTATCTAATAAGCTTTTTCTGGCGCTATATTTTGTATTGCTGACTTCATCTTCCATATTAACAGGATTGTGCAAGTGGATCTAAAGTTTCCTCCCAAACCCATTGTTTCTTCTGCTGCAAAGGACCTCATAAGTCAGGTAGAATTTCATTATTGAACTGGCACTTCACATTTTTAATATTTGTTATTTTAATATTAAGATTCTGAGATTCTAAAAATTGCTGAAATTTCTTACCTTTTCCTTTTGAATAGATGCTTGTCAAGGATTCTTCACATCGTCTGCCATTGCATAAGCTCCTTGAGCATCCCTGGATTGTTCAGAATGCTGATCCATCTGGGGTCTATAGGTGTTGATTGTTCTCGGCAGCTTGTGCACGTCTTCAAGATTCCAAAATATGTTGTTGAAAAAGGCTTCGAGAAGAGGTGCCACAGCTGTCTCCTCTGAAACTAATAGGTGTTGGTTGATCTTGTCGGCTTGTGCACTCAAGATTACAAAATATTGAGTTGAAAGATGCTTAGTGGTGGTCCTCCAGCCATAGCCTGGTAGCTCATCATGACATTCTCTTCTTGAACTGATTTGCATAAATCAATATCATTTTTCTCACAAGAGCTCTAGTGTGCAAGTTGTTTCTGGTTGTAAAAACTGGCGAGAGGATAGAGGGGAGTGAGAATTTGCAATGGATTAAAAGAAAAAACGGTTCCGACCACAATACTCTTTCTTTACATTTTTGTTTCTTATTGATGACTATTCTACTTTCATTCGTTAATCATAATCGAAAATGTCACACATGTTGAGATGTGACCATCTCAACCAAAGTGTGAACTCTTTTTCTTGATAAGATCCAATGCTATTTCATACCATAAACGTTTTTAATTGATTCTCCTTATAGGTGAAGATGAGTCGGTTTTTAGATTGAGTTTTTAATAAATAAATCCTATGATATAGTTGTGATGGCACGAGGATAATATATTTTAAAATGTTAAAAATTCAGTGTTTAAATTTTTTATTAAATAATCAACTATTTTCAAATCTTCATTTAACTATCGAAAACTTTTTCACTAGACATTCACGTGAAAAATTAATGGCCAACAAAATATGCCCCATCATATCTCAAATACCCGTACCTATAACCCATAACCCAATTTATTTCCAAATAATCGCTCGTCTAGGAAGCACCGTTTTCTGCGCCTGCAACATCTTCTCCTCTGTATGAAAGGTATGCTTTCCTTCAAAGGCTATTATAGCAAACAAATTAATAGCCTTGAAATCAAACCAGCAGACGTACCTAACTTCCCAGATGATGACTAGCCTTGAAAGAACTATGTAAAGGAGCGGAAACGCAAATATTTACTGCCTACAATTGCAGACGAAAAAAAAGGAGCTTTTTTTAATGATAATGTTATATTACCGTTAACAACCAAACATTTTTTATTTTTATTTTCAAAAAAACAAACAAAGAACAAAAAAAAAATAGTGGAATCAAACAACACTTATTTCTGATCGCTGCAATTAATCTACTACTATACAGGCTATTTTAAATATGACGGCTAGATCACAGCAGTCTTAATAACATACGTTGACAACGGTATCTCACAGCTCTAGTTGTGCAACAAAGAGAAGACAGAACACGTGTAAAGTACATTCTTTTGCTAAATAAAGTAACTTGAATTTAGAAGCCAGCAATGAAAGTCCCAGATAGTATCCAAAAATGAGAAAATCTAACAAACTGAAAATAACACAACATATTAGCATCCTACTTTTTCTCTTCCTTCTCCGCCTCTGCGGCCTTTTTCATCCTGGCGCCAATGTGTCTCTTATTCATGCGCTCTACTCGCAGCTTATCGTAAGCCTTGAACGACTTTAACTCCTCAGTAACCTTAATGAGCTCCACAGGTGTTTTTGCACGCAATATAGGCATGTACTGACCTTGGACTTGTGTTGCTGTGGCCAGCTCCTCAGGAGGAGAATCCCCAGCCTGTGACCAAGAAACATTTATAATGAAAATGTTGACCAAGAGAACACAATATACATGGTTACAGAGCTCTTAAAAATAGAAATTACCTTAGATTTGCGAGCACGTCTTGGGAAGACAACTAATTTGGCCTTGTAGGTCTTAAGCCTCTGAACATTGTGCTGCAACCCCTCCAGCGACCGGTTCTTCCTACGATGATCAACAGCTATTCCAATGGTTGGGGCAAGCTTCTTTGGAATACCTGCAGCCTGGTAAGATTAACAGATCTTAACTTGCATCACCACAAACACATACAAGTATGAAAATAAGCTTTGAACCTGCAAACCTTAAGTTCTTCAAGAGAAAACCCTCTACCAGCTCTAACTTTCATGTTATACTTCAAGGTTTGCCCATGAACCATGGGACGAAGAGGTCCAGCTGTAGGTCGCGGAAAGATCTTGACAGCCTTCTTTTGACGAGCTGGTAAGTTTCATACATAGATCAGAAAAAAAAATTGCAATCCGAAATAACATTTTCAATCATTAATATTAAAATTGCACTCATCCAAGAAATTGCAACCAAGTATTTCCATTCAGTTGATCATACACTGGTGCTACTGCATGCACCATGGATTCAAGAACAGGAAAGAAATGAACAAAACAATTTGAAATACTTGCCAATGCGTCTCCTCGTCTTCCGTGCTGGTTGATTAAACCATGTCTTCACATAGTTTTGCCAATGTTTCTTGAAGTGCCCATTAGGTACAACATTGTTGTGCTTAACCATGTCTTACCTGTAAAGCCATAAAGACATATCACACATCCGTTGTCCTTCTACAGGAACATCAAACTTTGGACAGAATAAATATTTATTGCTTTAAATCATTCTTCAAGAGAAGAACAAAGGGCTGAGTCATTATGCAAATTTCCCATCTATTAACTCAGAAATCATAAATAAATTCACTTAATAGAACAGAACAAAAGCTAACTCAGTAGTAAAAGACAGAATAAAAATCTAAAGACAATCAATATCAAAGAATATATTATAAATGCATACAAATGTTAACTAGACTAACATGATAGTCCAGTGTTAGCACACAAGACCACATATATAGCATTTCTATTCAGTCAGTCGTTTCAGAAACAAAATCACATAAATCGAAACTTCATTAGCAAAATGTTCCAAAGTAAGTAAACATCGAATGTAGTAGTAAATGCTGAATAGAAAGATTCAATGGCATAAACTATGTATTCCTGGTCATTTCCTACAATTAATTGTACACAGAATGGACAGTTGGCTAATCTTTTGACACCCGCTATACCCGATTCACTTCGAAGGATTTTTCCATTATAGATTGCAATCGAATTCGCGTGCACAACCCAAACTTCAGTTACCCATATCCTAGTATTCTCTTGTTTTAGCTCAGAACGACCCACATTCCCACACTTCCAAAATCCATAGATTATAAAAAGAAAAAGAGGGGTTCAAACAAGGCCATAGATTAACTCCCATCTATGTACCAGTCTAACACATTACTACCATGGGTTGTCTAACATAACAGACGGAAAGCAGACAGATAACGACACTACTGGGCAAGAATTAGGAGTAAGAAAGGGGAACTTGCCTCAAAACAGAGAAGAGGAATTTCAAGAGTTCCGGAGGGAGAGCGGCCTTGCATTTGATGCTGTGACTAAATATACTAGGTTACCTAGGGCTGTGACTTGTGAGACGCCGTGTTTTTTCGGATCCTCTACTAACGATAGACTACGAGCTTCAGCCAGTTTTAGCCCAATCTCATTTATGTATTTCTATCCAGCCCAAACAAATTGGCAGAAGGGCCACTTTGACCCAAAATTTTTCACAACCGACAATTTTAACTTAAACATTCAGACATTAATAATTCTAATCTTAATATTTAAAAAACGTTGCATTATAACTCATTCTAAATGAAAAATTAAAATGGGTCTGTTAACAACGTCAAGTCAACGCTGACCTGGTATTTCAAAATTATTATTTTATTCAAGTAAGTGGGCTCCATTAGCCACATCATTATTGACATAACAAGTAGGACCCACTTCTTAATTAATTAAAAAATTAATTTTTAATAAACAAGTAGAACTCACCTTCGTATTATCATTAACCTTATCGATGATTTTTGTTAAGAGTAACTATAACCCATCATTTTTGTTAAAAGGAGGGATTAGATGAGTGGTAAACAAAATGATCAAGGTTCGGTTTTGTTTACCCATCGTCCGACCCTCCTTAATTCGTTCTCCGTGTGGAATCTACCGCAACAAGCTTATAAAAATTTTAGGATAGTTAACAATAATAATATTTATCAACTTTGAGAATCCAAAACATCAAGACCCATGTGATTATCGAAACCAAATCTAGATCAGGATATACCTTTTTACAATAGAAATATGCAAAGCAACTAGTAGTGTCAGGAAGAGCACGCCAAGTGTCGCACCTCTATCGGTATCTATACTCTCGCGAGACTAAACAACCCTTTCTAATGTGCTAGCATCGCTTTCTGAGACCTCTTTCTCTATCTCCAACGGAGGACATCTCTTTTTAGGGTTTTAGGTAGATGAGTCTCTTCTATCTTCAAGTCATACTATATATCAATATATATAGTAAAACCTTAAGGTCCAAAGCCCAAAGCCCAAGTTCGATTAAGGCCCAATGCATGTTCAGTATGCTTGGTGTGCGACCCTGTAGGCTTATTTAATATTAGCTAGAAGCCCAGACTTCTTTTAGGCCCACAAGTTATAAACGATCCTTAGTAAGACATAATAATTACCCAATATTAAATACGGTTGGAATATGACACTACCTGAATAAAGTACGTTCTATAATTGGTTCGCGGGGCATACACTAACACGAACATCATCGTTCGTAGGTGAGTCACTGTCTATTTTGGAGAGAATCCGTTGCAGCAAGCATCATCGTTTATAGGTAAGTCATCGCTTGACCCCCCTCATTTTGCCGCCTCTCCTCATTTCATTCTCCATGTGGAATCTGTCACCATCTGTTTAGGAGAGAATCTGCTATAGCAAGCATCGTGGTTCATAGGTGAGTATCTCAATTTTCTGATCATAAGGTAGCTTTTCATTGATAGGAAAATAACGTAACAGTTTTCTAATTTACCTGATTTTGACATGACTATTTCTGCATCGTATAAAGAAGAAGGATTCTAGTTGTAAGATATCTAATGAAACTGTCGCTGGAATTGAGATCTCATTCAAAGAAGGAAAAACTTGTTAGCTATGCAATGTGATTGAATTACTAAATTTGAATAAATAAGTGTTGCATACTATTGAGAAATTAGGATGAGATTTGATTTTGTACGTGGGTAGCTATTATCATACTTGGACTAGCAGTTGCTTTATTCATGGGTATCTAGGCACTCTTAACTATTGATTTTCCTTGTAATAAAGTATGTTCTGTGTTGTTATGTAGCCTATTGTAAAAATGTATAGAATGGTATGCTGATTTTGCTTTTAGATGCTTGCTGTAAGATAGTGTTCATTTTGTTTTATGGTCTTTGGCAATGAACTAGCTTTGCTATTATGTGATGATAATAATAAAGAGAGGCATCATGTAATTTTTCTAGCTTTCAATTGTACGTAGAATCTATTGTAGAAGAAATTTGTTGATTGATATTTTGCTCTTGCGCTTCTATAATCATCAGGAAGGATTGGAATGGGTAAAGGAGTTGCATTTTTAGAGATTCATTTTAGGGTTTCAAGCATATGAGGTTTTAGTGAGATGATAGGAGAGTCTTGTGAGATGTTTACGTGGCAATCTTTTAGCATAACCACGTAAAATTAACATTTTCATTATTTTGGATTGATAGAAGTAAAGTTGAAGTAGTAGTTTCATCATCTGGTTTGTAATCTATCATTTACAATCTAAAATTGTGATATATGTTAATTTCGAAAGTATTTCTTGTAAAGTTTTGATAATTTTCTTTGTGAAGACATTCCAGTCATTTCTAATGAATATATTATTTCTTAAGAGTTACTAAAATGCATACTTAAGTGTATATTTCTATTCGAGCTGCTTTGCTGAAATTGGCTATTGGTAAACAAATTTATATCTTCCATTGCAATAACTTATGATCAAAAGCATAGGGATAATTTAGCTAAACAATGGATTAATGTGTGGTTCTTTGCAGTTTCACTAATGTACTTCACTAATCAAATTGGTTATATGCTTCATCACTTTTCTTTCTTTATCCTTCTCTCGACACCTTTGAAGTAAAAGACAATTAGTGTATCCATTTTTTATATAAAAAATAAGATGCTTATTTGTCCAAGCATGCAAATTGTATTTTACTTCCTCAATTAAGTGGCCATAATGTTTAATATTAACCTTACAAATGCTCTCTTTCAATGCTTTACAGCTGATCTCGATGGATGGACTTGGATTAATGTTGATAAATAATATAGTAGAGTTTTAGTGATTCACACACTACACCATGCTAATAAAGTAGGTCTTTTAGTTGTTGTGGTTCAAAAAACTGTAAATTTTGAACTTCTTTGTGTGTGCAATCATCTTCACCTCCTCCTTTATCTTATCTTTTTCCTCATGGATTCAATGTCCTAATATATGATTTTAACATATCAACCTCATCTTCATCTTCCTAAGTTATTTTGATACACATTGAAGGTCTTAGATTTCATTTTAACCAAATCATATATTGTCTTATTATCATCTTTCACGTATGCAGATGGAATCATTATCATTGACGAATACTGTGAGATTAAAGTCCGACAATGTCGTTTGCTATTGTGGGCTAAAGGACCCATTGAGCACTTCATGCAGTGATCGTAATCCTGGCCTAAGGTTTTATGGATTCCCCAATTATTCAGTGAGAATTTATTGTTATTATATTAATAAAGTTAAATGTTAAACTTTGTTTAAAGTATGTTATTATGGAGATTGAATTGAATGTTTTAAGTTGGGAGATGCAAGTTTTTCAAATGGTACGATGAAGAATTTAGTGAGAGAGCCGTTGAAGTGATTCAAAATTTAAAGAGTGATTTATCATTGTCGAAGGAAGAGGTTAAAAGAAGCACAACAAAGGAGTTTGAAGAACACATGATTCTTTTGAAGGGGGAAATACATTTATTGAGAAAAGAGAAAAAACAAATTAAGTGTATGTTAATGAACATTGTAATTGTAATAGGATTACTTATGGTTGTACTACTTTTTATTTGTAAATATGTTATGAGAATATTGTATTAAACTTGAACAATGTAATGGTTAATATTAATTTCATGTAGGTTATGAAAATTTTGATTTTGAATATATAACTAATAAACAATGGTTATGTTATATCACAAATCATAATGAATATGTTGTCTATGAATAATAAAATTTGGAAATGAATTATGTAGCTTAATTGAATAAACAAATCTACTATATATAACCAATATATAAATGGATAAGTTGTAATACAACAATTCACAATTCATATAATGAATATATTGTATATGAATAATAAAATTGGTTTGTGAATTAATATACAACGGACGATTTGCATATGTTATCAAATATGAAAAAAGGCAATGTAAGAGAGAGAGAGAGAGAGAGAGAGAGAGAGTTTGTGTAGGAAATCATATTAATTAACGAAAATATTTACATTGTATTTAAATAACCAAAACATTCATATGTGTACTACACAAAAATGTATACATTATATGTATACAACTGATCTATGTTTGCATCATTTGTACTACACTACGTAAGATCAAGTTATGATGATGAAGTCAAAGAGGTTCTCCTTGTACTTGCTTCATCCTATAAATGTTGTGAAGAAATATTAGGACGTCCTCTAAATTGTAAATCCCTTAGCTGAAATGATAATTGAAACGTGTGCAGGTCAACATCTCCAAATTAGTTTATATGGGAATCTGCAGGTGTACCAACCTACAAAATGGAAGAAAAATATTACAAACATAGTTTGTAATTATTACAAGTTAGACAAATTGATAAAAAAAGCTTACAATATTGCTTGGTTTAGTCAGTCTAACATTATCATTAACCAAATTCCTGTCACTTAACTGTAGTTTTAATGACGTACATTTTTATTAGTAAGTAGTTCAAATAATAAGTAATATAAAACCGAAAATTGTATACATATGAAGATCCCTCTATTCTAACCTGATTTACATAATTATATACATTAGTAACTGCATGTTTATAAAATTGTATTCATATGATTGAAGTTACATGTATACACCTGTAAGGAAGCCTCATCATTTTAACTTGATGCATTGTTTTTGCATTTTCTGGAATTATGACCTTGGAGACCACATTTTAGGCATCTATGCACTTGCACTTTCTGACTCATTTTGTTTGGACTTTATATCTTCTTCAGCTCATCTTGTTGTTGTATTCTTGCAATTTTTAGTCTACTGGGCATAACCTTTTTAGGTGGAGGATGTATCAACTCAGCATCACTTGAATGCCAGAAAGTTTCTCCTTATATTGATTGTAACACATTTTCATACAAACTCATGAAGTGACCCTTCCAATAGCACGAATCAACGAATGTCTCAACCCTTTGTCTCAAGTGATGGATTGCACTGATTGCATGCTTACATGGATATCCATATAGGTCCCATGCTCGAAAACTACATGTATATTATCTATCGATCTTGATAATATGCTTCCCATCACCCTTTGAAATTTAATAACCACCATCTCCATTCCATACAATTCTCCATTGTATTGCTTCTTTCTTGTTTTTCTGCAACTTTTTTTATTATGTTTGGTGCTATATCATGCTTCGACTAAAGAAAAAATTGTTTCCTCTCATTATGCCTCCTTATAACCATTATTCTAATAGTCTCCAACATGCTAATCACTGCCCTCTCCCTAGCTGGTAAAATTCACCCATTGAAGGTTTTGTTCATGTTTTGGTCAAAAATGGGACATTTACTTTGAAAGGATTGATAGTGTCTGGCCCCCCTCTCTTTTGGATACTCAAGCAACGTTGCAGCACGTCCAAGGCTTATTATTCTGTCAAGTCTCTTTAGTTATTCATCGAAATCTTGAACATACGTTGACCAAGCACAATACCAAAATTGCTTTCTTAGGTCCTTTCCCTTCCAATTCACAAACCAATTGTGATATACACATATGGTGATTTCATTGGGCAAAGTGTCCTCAACCGCTTTGACTAATCCCTGCAACAAATGCAAAAGATATCAGATCATATTTCATATAATTACCTTCAATACCAAATATGTTTACATACCTTTAGCATATCAGATATAACTGTAATTCCTTGACCATCTTCTAATTCCAAATCAGATGATAACAAATTTATGAACCAAGTACTTGAGTTTTCCACTTCGACAATTGCTCAGGCCAATGGAAACATTCCTCCATCACCATCTCTACCAACTCACTTAACAATTTCCCTTGAAATTCTATCTTCAGGTAAAATTGGTCTCAAATGCTTCCATCCTCGTTTCATAACGTCAAAACAAATATACAATTGTTTGAATTGCAACAAAATACAAGAAAATATAAAGAACTATTAAAATACTACATAACACGATATAATGTAGTACTACATAAATGAGCTCTCTTCATTTCTTGATAATTGTAACTCAATTGTTGACCTAAGATTGCTTACCTTCAACCCATATATATATATCCTTGCAACTTTGCATATTCAGCAATAGAATTCGTTGCTCTTTCTTTCCTTAATCTCTTCTTTGCTCTTCTACTTATGATTGATTTTAAAAAAATATTTAGCTTCTATCTACATGCTTCCACCATTTTCTTCGTTGTTATGCTAGGCTTCTCCAAAATTCTATCCATAGAAGTGTCTCATCAAGAATTTTGCAAAAACCAATTTGGGTTTGAAGTGAAGCAACTTTGATTAGGATTATATGTTTTCACCCTCCAACATCGCTCATTCTTAATATATGCAGCATACAAAATCCATTGACGTCTACCCACACAAGCATACCTAATCCAAGTACTTTCACACTTTTTCAAACTAACATTGTATCCTGTATGTACTGCGTAATCAACAACAGAATCTTTAAATTCTTTTGTAGTGTGGTACTCCATGTCCAACCTCCACTCGTGTCTAACCTCTACAAGATTATCCCTAAAAGATGAGTTAGGTCTACGTAAAGCTTCACCTATCCCCTCTTTACTAAGATATTCATCGGTGCTAACAATACTGCCACAATCCTCTAAATCAATTTCAATTGGATGATGGTCATGTGGAATGTCAAAATAAAAGTTTTATCCAAACTGTGCACTATGATCCTCAACATTTATATTCATTTATGCACCTTCTCCTTCTGAATTTTCATCCATTTGTGTACCTTCTCCATCCAAATTCTCTTCCATTTGTGTACCTTATCCATCCAAATTCTCTTCCATTTTTGCACCTTCTCCCTCCACATTCTCATCCCCTTCTAGACCTTGCCCCTCCATGTTCTCATCATCATCATCAATAGCATAGATAAGTGTGTCTATATAATGAGTTACATATACATCCATAATCCCATGTTTGTGCATTAGGTTTGCTAGCCTAATAAAACTTTTGTTTGAGTCGATAACTTTCATGAGTCCTTAAAGTTAACACCAGGCTCTTTATATATTGCCTTTTCGATTTTATCATACCCTAACTCCATTCCCATCTCATTTATTTGTCTGTTACTATAGTCAAGATCAACTTTGTCAAATGTAGCAACATCACCACCAATATATGTCAATTCAGGCTCTACCATAAAATTTCTACCATGACAAGGGCTTATACACTTTCATATTGAGCCATTAAAACCTATAAACGTAAGCATACACATAAGTTTAAATGAAAAAGCAATGCAATGATTAAAAAAATTGATTATCATAAAATGTAAAACCAATGCAATCAAAACTATCAAATTCAATTTCCACCAATGCAATCAAATCTGGTTTTAGATATGATGACTAGTTTCCACCAAAAATTCAGTTTCCACCAATATATGACTCCGGTTTGAAACTATCAAATTCAATTATGAAATACAACTTTTTATCTCAATACACGCTTGAAGACATTAAATATGTGATACAAATAATCAATATATATACATATTTGTTGCTAGAAGTAGAATAAAATGATCCATATACTCTAGAAGACATTAAACGATTCACCGGAAAATATTTTCCCTGAAAGACTGTATGAGCAATTATTTCAATACTTGTAAGAGGATGATGCCACTTGTTTACATGTCCTCATTTTTGTAACTACCTATTGCCATGTTTATGAAATGAAAAAATAGAATGGAATTGTCATATAAGTTTCTCCCTTCTTAAAGAGTCTCTACTATGGAATTGTAAAAGCTTTCTCTTTAGCAATCCACAATTCAATAATGATTAGCAGTCCATTTCTAACAAATATTGTAGTATAGAAAGATAAAAACTTAGAATTTTTGTCACGCAATTTTCAATCTCTAAAGCTAAAAATTCAAAAAGAAAATATAAATTTTGGGCAAGTTCATTTATTATTTACCTTAAAGAATTCTTAGCTTTGTTTCAAGGCCAATCTCCTTACCATTTTAATGTTATTGTATATAAAGTATGGTGGAAAGCTAATGGGATCAACCAATGAAGTCATGTCCTTCCGTTTAAGTGGCACTCTTAGTCAAATGGAAGGGCATGACTTCATTTTGTTCACTTTAGGAAATTTGTTATATACATTTATAATTATAAGTCAATTGAATAAGTTAGCATCATTAGTAACCTTTCATGAGAATGACTGACTAAAAGAAATGAGGTAGGCTATGTGAATTTAAAAAAAATGTGTTAAATAAATAACTATTCTACTAGCTCTTTTAAAACAAATATTGTAGCGCTCCCTTACCGCAGGGTACACACCGGGATGCCCGCAGGTCATTCCAGTACATATACTGCGATAAGGGTGAGCTACGATCGATCACTACATTCACTTCACATGACATCATTGTAAAGCATCAATATAAAAATCACAATCTTTTTGAAACCAACTTTTTCCTTATTTCATTCCATCAAAATCAAAAGTCTACATGTTTTTCATCTCTTCTATTTGTACATCAATCAAAAACCTAGTAAAAAAAAATTACTACATGAAAGAGGACAAAGTATCAAATCTATCTAAGCCATCCAAAAGTCTCAGCTGACTGACCTTTGAGCCATGACTTCTCTTGCCAGACATAATCTACACGGCTGAAAAAGTCTCTCTGTAGCTAGGAGTCTACTCTCGTCCTGAAAAGATAACGTTGCAATTTTGGTGAGTTTTGCGAACTCAATAAGGTAACCGTCATCGATGGTTTACTCAATTCATGTAACATATCAAAACATATCACACTTATTTCACAATATCACTTCGATCATAATTAACACATGTGCACTTAAGCTGTTGGACCCCGAACTTTTCTTGAAAATTTGATTTATTAAATGAAATTAAATGAGGAATTAGTGGTGTTTAATGTT
>JANKYE010000001.1:19332442-19348388 GCA_032467995.1 Erythroxylum dillonii | reverse complement strand
TGAGAATGATGGCTGAGTAGCTGACGGACACGGCGTTGATGGGGAATGAAGAATTGAATTAGGGATTGTGTGTGTGTGTGTGTGTGTGTGTATATATATATATATATATATATATAATGGTAAACGGGTAAACGGGTATAGGGGTGGTATCCCCATACCCGCTCCGTTCGGGTAATTTTATCGGGTACCCATCGGGTTCGGGTACAATTGCCATCCCTATCGTTGGAGGTTAACAGGAGCGTGCCTTCGGTGTGGCTCGCATGATCATCAAATTAGAGATTGTACATTGATGTCTGAAGCACAGTCCGGTGGAAGAGGGAGTAGAATAACAGAACCTAGTATTTAGTAGAGCCGGGCTAGTGGGACTAGATAGAGAGATCGTGGCAGAGGCAGGACGAGTTCTAAAAGTGTTACTGGGAGGACTGAGGTGCGGAGCAATCAGCCGTAGTCTCAAGCTAGAGTTTATGCCATGACGAGACAGAAGGCTCAGGATTCTCCAGATGTCGTCGCAGGTGTGTTATCATTATTTACTTTTGAGGTTCATGCATTGTTAGATCCTGGATCTACGCATTCATTTATCACACTGCACATGGCATCTAGATTGCATTGTGATAGAGAGTTCTTAAGATGTGGATTAACTGTGAGTACACCAATTGGTACTACTACCGTGATTAGGGAGGTCTGTAAGAAATGTCTGATTTGAATTGACCAGGCAGAGTTGGCAGCAGATTTGATTATTTTACAGTTGAAGGAGATAGATATTATCTTAGGCATGGATTGGCTCACTGCTCACAGGGCCATCATGAACTGTTATACGAAGAAGTGATTTTAGAGTTTCCTGATCAACCGAGAGTAGTATTTAGAGGCGTTAGCCAAGCAGTGCCAACCAGACTGATTTCCTTTATTAGTGCTTTGAAGTTAATGTATGGTGGATGTGAGGCCTATCTGGCCCATGTGATTGATACTCGAGTCGAACAAAGTGTACAGGATATTCCTATAGTGAAGGAATTCTTGGATGTGTTTCTCGTTGAACTACCTGGTTTACTTCCAGATCGGGAAACGGAGTTCACAATTGACTTAGTTCCAGGTGCTGCTTCTGTATCCATTCCTCCATATAGGATGACACCTGTAGAACTGAAGGAATTGAAGGTTCAGTTGCAGGAGTTGCTCGAGAAGGGGTTCATTAAGCCCAGTGTTTCACCTCGGGGCGCTCCAATGCTATTTGTGAGAAAACAAGGATGGTACTTTGAGGTTGTGCATTGATTACGGGCAACTCAATCAGATTACAGTGAAGAATAAATACCCGTTGCCTAGAGTTGATGACTTTTTTATCAACTGCAGGGAACTCGACTATTTACTAATCTTGATTTGATATCTGGGTATTATCAGCTAAAGATAACAGAGGCTGATGTACCGAAGAGTGCTTTTAGATGAAGGTATGGACATTTTAAGTTCTTAGTAATGTCATTTGGGTTGACAAATGCCCCAGCTGCATTGATGGCATTGATGAATAAGGTGTTTCGACCCTACCTAGACCGATTTGTAATTGTGTTTATTAATGACATTCTAGTGTATTCGAGAAGTAATGAGGATCATGTTGAGCATCTGAGAATAATTTTGCAGACTATGAGAGAAAAACAATTGTATGCCAAATTCAGTAAATGTGAATTTTGGCTGAATCAGGTGGTGTTTCTGAGTCACATCATAACGGGGCATGGTATTTAAGTGGATCCATTAAAAATTGAAGCAGTAATTAGATGGGAGACACCAAATAATGTATCAGAGATCCGGAGTTTCCTCGGATTAGCTGGTTATTATCGGAGGTTTGTCGAGGAGTTTTCTTTAATCTCAGCCCCTCTGACTAAACTTATGAGGAAGAATATTGCATTTAGATGAAATGATGAGTGCAAGAGAAGTTTTGAAGACTTGAAACGTCGGTTGACTACAGCACCAGTGTTGACTATTCCATAAGGATCCGGTGGATATGTGGTATACAGTGATGCGTCACATCAGGGACTGGGATGTGTATTGATGCAACATGGCAAGGTGATAGCCTATGCTTCGAGACAATTAAGGTCTCACGAGATGAATTATCCGATACATGACTTAGAGCTTGTAGCAGTAGTTTTGCTCTAAATATTTGGAGACATTATTTATATGGCGAGACATTTCAGATATACATTGATCATAAGAGCTTGAAGTATTTGTTAAGCTAAAAAGAGTTGAACATGAGATAGAGAAGGTGGGTAGAGCTATTAAAAGACTATGATTACACAATTGAATATCATCCGGGGAAGGCTAATGTAGTGGCTAATGCTTTGAGTAGTAAGTTAAATACCAGTGTAGCTTAGATCCGGTCATTGAGGTTACCAAGCCTGATACAGTTGAGAGCTTTAAATATGGAATTGAATTTAGAACAAAGTGAAGTATTGACAGCTACATTGAAATTGAGGCAAATGTTACATGATTGGATTAAAAGAGTACAGAGTAAAGATCCTGAAATGGTGACGTTGATTGAGAAAGTTAAGAAGAACACAGATTCTGAGTTTGAATTTAGAGACGATACATTGTGGCTAAAGCAGAGATTATGTGTGCCTAATGTTGATGATTTGAGGAAGGAAATCTTAGAAGAAGCTCATATGGCCGCTTATGCTATGCATCCTGGTACTACCAATATGTATAACACATTGAAACAACATTTTTGGTGGCCTGGAATGAAAAAGCAAGTACCGAAGTTTGTTCCAAAATGTGTAACATGCCAACAGGTTAAGGCCGAGCATCAGGCTCCAGTTGAACAATTGCATTCGTTGCTTATTCCGGAGTGAAAATGGGAACGAATTACTATAGATTTTATAATGAGATTGCCTAAGATTTCGAGGCAGAATGATGCGATATGGGTTGTGGTGGACTGATTAACTAAGTCGGCCCATTTCATACCAGTACGGGAGACCAATACATTGGACCAGTTAGCTCAAAGATAAATGACTGAGATTGTGAGATTGCATGGGATTTCAGTGTCTATCGTATCAAACAGGGATCCCATATTTACTTCTAAATTCTAGAAGAGCTTACAGGCAGCTATGGGCACACAGTTAAATTTTAGTACAACATTTCATCCTCAAACATATGGACAGAGTGAGAGAACTATCAAGACTGTGGAGGATATGCTCAGAGCTTGTGTTTTGGAATTTCAGGGAGCTTGGGGTCAATACATAGCATTAATTAGGTTTGCTTATAACAATCATTATTATAGCAGCATTGGGATGGCACCATATGAGGCGATATATGGCAGAAAATGTCGATCGCCTCTATACTGGGATGAAGAAGGTTTGAGAATGATTAAGGGTCCAGAACTGATACGGTATCACGGTAGAGAAGGTGAAATTGATTCGGAGTTGAATAAAAGCAACTTAGGATAGACAGAAAAGCTACGTGGATCAGCATAGAAGAGATATGGAATATAATGTTCGAGACAGAGTCTTTTTGAAAGTGTCACCTTGGCGTGGTGTACTGAGATTTGGTAAAAAGGGCAAGTTGAGCCCGAGATACGTTGGTTCTTATGAGATTCTTGAGAGGATTGGACCTTTTGCATATAAGTTAGCTTTGCTTGATGAAATGTCTCAGCTGCATAATGTGTTTCAGGTAAGTATGTTAAGAAGATACAGATCTGATCCTACTCATGTATTACCGGCTCAAGATATTGAGATTGATAGCAATTTGAGTTATATTGAAGAACTGATCAAGAAGAACAGAGTAATTCCATTGGTGAAAGTTCATTGGAGAAATCACTCAACTGAGGAAGCAACATGGAAAACTGAGGATTATATGAGGAATCAATACCTCTACTTATTTGACCATTCAGGTAAGAATTTCGAGGACAAAATTTTTTGTTAGGAGGGGAGAATTGAAACTTGTCGTTACCCATGTTAAGGCTAGAATAGTAAAATATGAGAAATTTATGTGCAATTAGGAAAAAGCACGTCATGCATAAGTTAATTTTGACATATACATTTATTTTGCACGTTCATATGATTGTGCATAAGTGGAAATTGTGGATTAAATTGGAACGTATTAATTATTATTTGACAATTTTGACATATTTTGTATATTTTGAAAATTTTGGTGAATTATTTTGAGCTGAAAATTTATTTGGAGAGTTTTATTATTATTTCACAATTTTTGGTGAATTTTAGAAATTTCCATATATATATATATATATATATAATAAGGGACAAATGGACTTCTAATTAAGTGACAAATGGATCAATTATTGTGTGACAAGTGGTCCAATAATTAAGAGACATATGGACTGATTAATTGGTGACATATGGCAATATCTAAAGTGGATTATTGGCAGCATCTTGAGTTGGCAAATGTGAGGCATGCCTTAGGACAAATGTTGTGTTGTAAAGTTGACACCTAGCATATTGATAGTGCAAATTCCAGCAGCAATGTGTCTGCTATTTCTCTCACCTTTCTACACAAAATTACTCCAACTTTCTCCTCTCTAGTTTGCCTGAACCCTAGCCAAATTGCTGCACCAAAACCAACTTTTTACCTTACACAAAATAGCCGAGAAAACCAGCAGAAAGTTACCTTCATCATGCTGTCCAAATCCAACTTGTTTTCATCCTAAGTTGGTGATGAATTTTGCTTGCATGGAGACTTCATTTAATCTGAAGTTTGAGCTGAATTGAAAGCCTAATAAGAAAGTGACAATCTGATCTTTATGATATGTTTAGTAGTATGAGCGTTATGCCTGAATTGGAATGACATATGTGAGATATTGGTGAAGAAGTGTGCTGGAATCTTATGAATTGGAAAATTTTCACTAAACACGTCTTGGTATTGTGATTATGACTTGATCTGTGTATTTTTAAATGATTCTTGATTCAAATTAAAATAGAGACATATATCTACAACTTTTCTGAAGAAGCCGAATGTTAATTCTTTCTTTAAGCATCTCAAAAATCTTGCTGGAATTAGAGTTAGGAATTCTGTTACAGTTTAAAAATAGTCTGAACTCTTTTGGATATAACTTTCAGTATACTGACTCAAATTGTACAATTTTGGTGTTATTACAAACTGGAAACATAGTGGAACAATTGTCTAGAAGAAAGTGTTATTAAAATACACCATTTTTCGTCATAAAGATCATGCAAAGTTATCCCGAAAGAGGGGGTGTTAAGATGAAAATACTGAGGTATGCTGGAATTTGATGACTGGAATGTTCTGAACATGCTTCAGTATTTTAGTTATATTTTAATCTATAGATTTCCAAATGAAATGATTCTTATTTTAAATTGAACTAGAGACATAATTCTACAACTTTTTTTAAGAAGTAAAATTTTTATTTTGTCTCTATGATTTTCAAAATTGGAATGTAAGTGAGTTGTAGCTTAAGCTGAAGCACTGTGTCAAGGATAGAAATTATGTCTTGTGGTTATTGAATAAACTGAATGTGGGCCGAATTAGGCTAGGTTGTCTTCACCAAAGTTGTAGCTTATTCTCTTAGCTTTAAATTGGTATAAAATTTGTAATTTTTAGATATCTGAGCTGAAAGATATGAGTTGTGCAATTAGAGGGTATGATCATGTACTAGCTAAAAGTTCAAATGTGTATAGTCTGTGGTATTTTGTACATAACTCATAAAATACTAAAGCAAATTGATCATGGATTCAGTAGAAATTTAAAACATTGGAGAATAACTTTCCAAAAGGGAGTTTTGCTTAATTTTATCATTTACTCTATCAAATTAATTATGCAAAGTTGACTCGAAATCATATAGGTAGAAAATCTAAAGTGATCAATTAGGTTATGAAATTGATGTCACATTGTTTTATTTTGGTTCAAATTAAAATTATAAGTACCAAATGATATTAATGAGAGCTTTGATATCTGATCTATTTAATGATGAGAATTACAATAAGATATCTGGAATTGTCCTTGAACATGCATTGTACATAGTTAGTTTATATGAATGTGCATTAATGAATACAAAATTGTGCAATATTGTGATATGTGTATGGATTGTATGTATAGTGGAGTACATTGAACGACCACATCTAGACATTGCTGGGACATCAAGGCAATAACTGTTTGGAGCATACTGTGAGTAACCTAAGATGGTCTCACCTTATTGTTTTGTACATTATTGACCTGTATTGCGATCATATTGAATTGTATTAAGTTGTGTTGATTGTGTACTAGATTCCGAACATTATTTGTCCGAGGCATTTTGATGTATGAGAATGATATTGGAAGTGTTACTTGAATGTAAATGCGTTTGTCTAAATGATTTTCTGATTCTCAACTGAAAGGTTGAATGTCGGACCTAGTCCGATGACCACTGCTACTGTGATTGTTACTGTAATTGATAATGTGACTGATATACTGTTATTGTTATATTACATGCAAATGAAATTGATTGAATTGATGACTGAATTGTGGCATGCACTTCATTCCAATGAATGTAATATAAAGGAGCTGTGATTGATGTGGCTATTGATACTGTTACTGATATGAGCTTTAAGTTCCCGCATATATGATTCGAGCTTATGGCTCGTTTTAATCAATGAGCCACATACTGACTAACTGAGCCTGATAATTTGGGATACTGTAAAAGCACACAGTCACAACAAAATAAAAATGAATGTGAGTCTCATACATGTCGCATTTGCATAAAATTTGAATTCATTGAATTATTTGCAAAGTCGTGTGAATTTTGTTATATGATTGAACTGTGTATCTGAGAAATGATTTATCTGCGGTAGTATTTGATACTTGTTACGTGGAGTTGAATTGTATGATTACATGCTATAATTGATCTCGTTTTATGTCATAAGTGAACCATCGAGGATGTTTACTCTACTGAGTTCGCAAAACTCATCAAAATTGCACCGTTGCTTTTCAGGTTCGAGAGTGAGATGACCTAGCTTCTAAGACTCCTTAAAAGCATATTTTGTGCAACTGTTATAATCAGATGTGGCTCAGAGGTCGGTCAGCTGAGATTGAGGACTTAGCTTTTGTTTTCATTTTTATTATATTTGGTGTGTACTGAGTTGTTTAAGCTCATAAGATAATGTTGTAAACCTTGGATGGTATTGTGTTGTATCAAAAGATGTAAATTATGAATTTTGACTAATGTGATAACATTTTGAGTTTTAAAAAAATGTGGTTGATGGTGTATGATGCCATGTTATGTACAGTGAAGGTAAGATAGTTAACATGTTATTTCTAACAGGCATGTACACGTGTATCCTATGGACACACGTGCATATGTCAGTTGGAAATGGGGTGTTACAGTATGGATAGAATCAGTTTCCAGTTTGTGAGCACTGTGAGAACAGGCATGGTGGTGAGTGTTGGAGATTGACTGGATCTTGCCTCAAGTGCAGCTCCATGGACCACCAGATCAGAGATTGCCCTGCTACTTTGGGAACTCAGTCTGCTATTAGTCGGCGATCTGGGAGTAATACTACAATCCAACAGAGCGGAGGTGGTGGACAGAGAAGCCGAGGTAGAGGCAGAGGGAGAGCTGAGAATTCTTTCATGAGGACTGAGGGGCGGGGTAGTCGACTGCAATCCCAGGCTAGGATCTATGCTATTACCAAGCAGGAGGCCCAAGAGTCACTAGATGTGGTAGGAGGTATGCTTCTTATTTATGACTTTGAAGCATTTGCATTGCTAGATCCAGGATTTACACACTCCTTTATCGCACCGCATTTGGCATGTAGATTGCATTATGATAGGGAGTCACTACAGTATGGGCTAGAGGTGAGTACACCTCTAAGTAGTACTATTATTATAGGTGAGGTCTGCAAGGGGTGCTTAATTAAGATTGATCAAGCAGAGTTAGAGGTAGACCTAATAGTATTGCAGTTGAGGGAGATAGATGTGATCTTAGGCACGGATTGGCTCACTACCCATAGGGCCATCATGAACTGCTACACCAAGGAGGTGGTCTTAGAATCTCCTGGTTAGCCGAGGGCAATTTTTAGAGGAGTTAGTTAGGCAGTGCCAGCTCGGATAATATGATTCATGAGTGCACTGAAGTTGATGCAGGGAGGATGTGAGGCTTATTTGGCCCACATCATTGAAACTAGAGTAGAGCGGAGTGTACATGACATTCCTGTGGTTAGGGAATTTCTAGATGTGTTTCCTGATGAGTTACCTGGTTTAGTACCAGATCGGGAGACGGAGTTCACAATTGATCTAGTTCCATGTGCTGCTCCTATATCTATTTCTCCATGTAGGATGGCACCTGTGAAACTGAAGGAGTTGAAAGCTCAGCTGCAAGAGTTGTTGGAAAAGGGTTTTATTAGACCCAGTGTTTCACCTTGAGGAGCTCCAGTGCTATTTGTGAAGAAGAAGGATGGGACTTTGAGGTTGTGCATCGACTATAGGCAACTGAAGCGGGTAACAATGAAGAACAAGTATCCGTTGCCTAGAATTGATGATTTGCTTGATCAGTTGCAGGGAGCTCAGGTATTTACTAAGCTGGATCTGAGATCAGGATATTATCAGTTAAAGATAGCAGAGTTTGATATACCTAAGAGTGCATTCAGGAGCAGGTATGGGCACTATGAGTTCTTAGTGATGCCGTTTGGGTTGACTAATACCCCGGTAGCTTTTATAGCCCTGATGAATAAGGTGTTTCAATCCTACCTGGATCGATTTGTGATAGTGTTCATTGATGATATCTTGGTGTATTCGAAGAGCAAAAAGGAGCATGTTGAGCATTTGAGAGTTATCTTACAGATTATGAGGGAGAAGCAGTTGTATGCCAAATTCAGTAAGTGTGAATTATGGCTGGATCAGGTTGTATTTCTGGGACATATAATGACTAGAGATGGCATACAGGTAGATCTGAAGAAGATTGAGGCAGTGATGAATTGGAAAGCTCCGAGGAATGTGTCAGAGATCCGAAGCTTCCTAGGATTGGCTGGATATTACCAGAGGTTTGTCGAGAAATTTTTCCTTATCTTAGCCCCTCTGACAAAACTTCTGAGGAAGAATGTAGTGTTCAGATGGAATGAGAAGTGTCAGAAGAGCTTCGAGGAGCTATACTAAACAGGTCTATATAAGAGAAAAGGGAGTCGTGATCATGAGTTCGCTGAAGGTGCGTGCGACTCGCGATCGCGAGTCCGCAGGTCCTCTTCCAAATTTTCATTTTTCTCCAATCACTTCTCACCTCATCAACGTTGTTCTTGCCTCCATTTACCAGCATCATTTTGCTATCATCTTCTTCTTCTTCTTCACTTTTTCATTAAATAACCCAACCCTACCACCGTTAGAAGATGAAGAACGTGGGATGCTTAGGAGCTAGGGTTGAGTGAGATTTTGAAAGGTTTGAAGCGAAACCAAGTAAGTTGTGTTAAATGTTATGGGTATGGTTAAATTAAGCTAAAATGATGAGTTTGAGATTTTGATGACTTGGTTATGCAATGTTCATGTATGTGTTGTGGGTGATGAAAAATTATGTACATGTTAGGTTGAGTATGAATTTATGGTAAATGAGTTGATTGAAATGGAGTAGAAAAGCAAGAAATAAAAATTTAAAGTGTTTGAAATTGAGATGATTTTTGATTTGGAGTAAACTAGAGAAATAGGGCTACAAATCATATGAAGAAACTGAATCTTGATTCAGTCTCTAAGGTGTTCAATTTTTAGATGGAAGTTGTACATAGTAAACTGTTTTTTATTGAGAACAGTCCGAAAATGTTTGAGGTATATCTTCCACATTACTGAACCAAATTGAGTGATTTTCGTGCCAATAGAAAGATAAGACATAGAGGAATACTTTTCTAGAAGAAAGTATGACCAAATTACCTCATTTTTACCTTCTGATTGTATGTGAACAATAGACCCGAAAGGGATGTCTTGGAAAATGTTGAAGTGACTCAATAAGAAATGAAATGTGAATTCAATGGTTTTAGTGAGGCATAAATCTAATTATAAGTTATACTTAGATGAGTTTTGATATGAGAATGATTTTGTGATGGAATGATACCCAAGATTATCATAAACATGCATTGTACATAATTCATTTCATACATGTGCATTATTGAATACCTATGATGGTACAAATTGTGATATATGTCTATATTATTTGTTATAGAGGAGCAACTTAAACGTCAATCTCCAGACGTTGCCGGAACTTCTGGGCACTAGCTTCGGGAGCAGTTGGTGAGTAACCTAGACGGTTTCTCCCAATTATTGTTCACTTATATTTATGTTTTGAATAATGAATTAATGTGATTTGATTGTGGATTCCGGACAAAAGCTCCGATGATTGTGTAATGTGGATTTAGATATTGAAGTGTTGCTTGAATGTGAATGTGAGACCTATGTGCTTTATAATGTGATTGATTGCAGTACATGCATTCCATGCATGAATGCATAATCAGATAATGGCAGTTGTGACTAGAGTAGCCACCGATTAGAGCTTAAAGCTCAACGAGTGAAATTAAGCCTCGAACTTAAAAGTAATTCAGAGCCTTAGGCTCAATGTTTAATGAGCCCTATACGAGACAGTTCAGGCACTCGATCACAACAATGTAATAATTGAAAAAGTGTCTCATGAGCATTTCATATGCATTTTGTTAAGTATGACTGATTAAGTGAAATGTAAAATTGCTTATGCTTAAGTGAAAATGTGTTACTCATGTAAAATGCAAAGTTGTATCATAATTGTTATATGAATTGATGTGTTGCATGAATTGAGTGAACTATCGATGATGGTTACTTCATTGAGTTCGCAAAACTCACCAAAATTGTATTTTTGTCTTTTTAGGACCAAGAGACGACTCTAGCTACTGAGAGGCTCCACTGCCGTGTAGATTGTGATTTGGCAAGAGAAGTCATGGCTCAAAGGTCGGTCAGCTGGATTTTTTTTGAATGGCTTAGATAGAATTGATATATTTTCCTCTTTTATGTAGTACTTATGTACTAGGTTTTGTTGATGTACACAGTGAAGTTGAAAGACACAATGTAGACTTTCGGTTTTGTGAAATGAAATGAGAAAAATGTTGGTTTAAAAAATATTGTGGTTTTTCTATTGATGCTTTATAAGTGAATTTTGATATGATGCCATGTGAAGAGAATGTAGCTATCGAACGTAGCTCACCCTTATCATAGGATATGTACCGAAATGACCTTCGGGCATCCCGGTGTGTACCCTGCGGTAAGGGAGCGCTACACAGTGGCAATGTGTCTATGGTCTATATAGGATTAGGGAAATATGTTGTTTAGGAACAGTTGTTGATTCCAAAAAATATGTCTATTCAATCAGGTATGCATGTGTTTGAATTTTAGTTCCTTATATCAGTTGACCTACTATTTAAGTTTTATACTATTTGGTTCTTTGGTGAAACGCATTGTACATACAATTCATTTAATTCAGTGAATCATACTATATCTGAGAAATCGTTCACTGTATTTTCTGCTAGTTTAGTCAATGCCAAGAAGTTGTTGAAAAGAGTGTCAATAAACCAACTTTTAAGGGAAGATCTTTCATTGTTTCACTTGATGCCTTTGAATGTGTACAGGACCTTGGGAATCCAAACGTAGAGAGCTCGTTTACCTTATCTATCGAGTCTTATGTCCCTTGGAATCCCAAAAATTAATTGTTCTTTTTCTTTTCGAAGGAATAGGCGTGAAACGTAATTTATTTATTTTTCATTAAGAATCATATATGATCATTATATTACAAACTTTATGTTAAAAATATTTGAAAATTTTTTAATATTATAAAAAATTGTCAAATAATATAATTTAAAAGATAAAAATAAAAAGGATAAATCTATGTAATATTAATTAATTTTGAGTTTATAGTTTCACATATTATTGAACAATTTTGGTAGCTAAATTTATTTTTACAATTAGAATCATTGCCAATAATATTAAATTTGATTTTGTTGTTTGAAATTTTGTGGACGATTTAAAAAATTTGTCACTAAAAATTCAACTTTTTGCATCGATTTACAAAGTCATCTCCAAATCCTCACAAAAGGACGAGCCATATAAATTACGGTTGCATTAATTGTAAAAGTTTGTCTCATGTATTCCAGTTGCGGTTGAAACTATTATTACAATTTTAAAATTATAATTGCATTTCTTGTAATGGCGTTTGTATCGTCCACGGTTTCAGCAATTGTCCACAATGGTAATATAAACTACAATCTGCAATTTAAAATTTTGCTAATTTAATCAAACACCTAAAAATGTATTTTTTTTGTCTAGGATTTATTTCAAAAGTTGAATTTGAATAACTTGAAATTATATTAATATTTGTAATCAGTAATTATAAATATTAAAACGAAAGAAATATGTAAAAGAATACAGTTGATTCAAAAGCAGAAGAAATAAGATAGAAGTAAAGAAAAGGTACTAGAAGCAGCAGTAGGGGAAATCCTTTGGAAAATCAGAAGATTGTACATATAAGTTCTTTTTCATAAAAAAGTCAGCAAAATTTAAACTCTAAAAGCGGAGAAAGAATGTAATTCTTGATAAAAATGATACTATTCGTGTCACTTAATTCTGGAAAAAGTGGAGAAATTAACATGTGGCAAGACTACATGGATTACAGAATAGCTGACAACCCACGGTCGAGAAGAACTAGGTATCGTGGTTGAAGATTCTTGTGGACTTAAGTTCTAGAACTGTAATGATATATATATCATGCTAGGACATTTGAACATAGTTCACCGTCAAGAGTGTGATCTACCCAACAAACTTCTAAGTTCCTCGTCCATACCTCTTTGGGAAAGTGGGTGAGACCCAACTTCCATTTTTCACATGATGTATGAACGACTGCCGTATCATTTTATGACCTTTGTCTTATTGCGGAGAAGTGAAATCCTGCTGGTCCCATGTGTTTCCCGCTATAGTTGGGGCCATGAATTTACAAGGTTTAATGCGTATTTAAAATCCAGCATCTGTCCCCTTAACAGCAAACACGACTCTCAAGCTTTGAGATTCCCTTTCATTTTACCCAAGTTAAAAAAGAAGATTTTGCTTCGCAGCTTCCCACTTACCAGCCCATTTTGAGCGTTACTTAAATAAAAATATTTTTCTTAAGTGACTGGATGCTTATTTTCTATTGTCATTGATGAGACTGCAATTATAAGAAATTGTAGTAATGCTTTAGACTACTATCAACCCCGCAATATAAAATCATAATAAACACCCTAGATTTTTGGACGCAGTGAATTCTTCTCCTTCCTAGTTTTCCAACTTATACAAATTTAGTTTTCTTAGGTTTACTCATTTTAAAATTGAAATAGTTTAATAAATTTCTAATGAAAGGGAAATATTTAAACAATAATGAGACATGTTTGACACCTGCAACAGAAGAGCACTTAATAAGGATCATCATGAATGCCGTAAACCTAACCGCTTGGGTCTCACTCAGGCCTTCTAAAGAAAAATCAAGTGCAGTCCCTTGCCATGGACTTGATTGCTTAGGCTTATTTTAGGGTTTTCTAGATTGCATGAGAAGATAAATGACGAGTAATTCATTGTAGACCTGATGGCTTAAGTTTCGCTTATGGATTTCATGGTTTAAGAGAAGTTAAGAGAGCATATGGATCTTCTATATATGTACGTAAAGGGTTTTAGGTCTCGCCTAAAATTTTCTTGATTGAAGAAATATAAGATAGAAGGTTGTTGATCCACTTTAAGTTTAAGCGATTAAGCCTCGCATTGGGTTTCCTTCGGTTGCAAGCCAAATCAAAGGGTATGGGGTTTGTTCTGGAAATGAAGCCTTAGCGTTTGCTCTCAGCTAACTTTTCATTCTTCATATAATTAAGTTGAGTTTTTATTACAGCAACTCCAGGTTCTTCTGGTCGTCATAGCTCTTAACCCCTTGGCATTGTTGCTTTACCAGAATTAGGACCATTCTTCATAATTAGACTAAACTGAGTTTCTCATGTTGCTCGAAGGATTGAATGTAAATGTAACTCATCCATCTGCATGCCCTTGATTTGTTACCCTCTAGCTTTTAATCTTTTGAAGAGACTTCAATTGGTTACTTCTGATAATCCATTATCTGAGTTAAGAAATAAAAATGAATCAGTATTTTATCTTAAACTTGGGATAATGGTTTGTTTCATTGATTTATTATATTTTCTTGATATTTCTTTTAATTAAAATTTTAATATCACATTTATTCTCAAATTTTTTTGTTAATCAAATAATAATTACTTTAGAGCATTATTTATCACGTGGTCTTGATCTTAAACAGGACTATATATTTATTGTTACAAAATCAGTATTTTTTTGAGCTTAGATTAGGGTATTTATGGACAGACCCAATAACTAATCCCCTCATTAACTTGTAGGCATCTTACAAAATAAAACAGCTGGCTCAATTTGAGCTACCTCATGTTTAAAACAGTATTTCCACGAAGCACCAAAACAATAAAGATTGGTAGATGGTATAATTTATTTATGATGAAAGGATACGTTGTCTTATATGACATAATGGTTCACCTTGTAAAATTCAACGCAGCCATTATCGAATCCATGAAACGTCATCATAATAAATGCTAAAAAGGCGTCAGACTAGGGACTCAGTTGATAGATGATGGAGCATCTAAAATTTCGCAGCTCTTCTTAGCGTGTCTACTAATGTAACAAAATGCTTTCAATTGCAGTGCACACGACTTTTTCTGTTGTAATTTTACTTACATATTTAAGTAAATATAATACAAATATGTGAATGAAATTAATTCGCACGAAGTTAAAATTAGTTAATAAAAATAGAATATCTGATTTCTAACACTAATCTACTGTTAATTCTTGGATTTCTTCGCCCAGATCAGAAAAGGGAAAACGTGGTTATTAGAAAACAAAAAATTGAATCGCCGTATCATCCGACTAGAAACAAGAAAAGAAATAGGCTTGAAGAAAATCAAGGTTAAAGTTATGAAGGTGATTTGACAACTTTGAAAATTACAAAGTTAGTGGGCATGATCTCCTGGGCCAACAATTTAATCATGGGTCTCTGTCCCACTAGTATAATCAGCTTCTTTAAATTCAACCAAGCATGTTATTGCTTTTCGTGGGGAAACGCTTACTTTGTCCGCCATAATTGGATAATCATGTGACGCGTTGATTAATAAGTGTTCTTTTAGGAATCAACGAGGCAAGAAGAGGAATGAGCAACTACAAGGGTCTTGATGTCTCGACACAATAATTGTCCCTCCAATCGTGAAACAGGACTTGGCTTTTCATGAAAGCACTTATAAGTTAGTGGGTCATTAATTAGTGGATCATTCTAGCGAAATGCCCTACGATTTAATTTGGACTGTCGTACTATAATGACAAGAACCATTTCAATTCTTTGGAATTGTTCGCGGCAGTAGTTATCGAGATGGAAATTCAGACTACCTAGTTTAAGAGTATTCTCTCAGCAGCTTAAAAAATTAAGAAGATTGCAGTTTCACTGGATTGAGAAATTTGAAATAAAACGCAGAATAAATGAAAAAAGATAGGATGCGACGCCAAGATTTTCACAATATTTTAAATGTCTTATTAATATTTCAAGTTCTACTAAAAACTCGAGTTGAAGGTAGGAAGGAATTAAATTACTTAAGTCCATCACGCATCTGCTGGTTAGCGAACGTTCAAAAAACCAATGAGCGCTCCTGCGCCATTCTGCGAGTATGGGGAGTCGAACTCACGACGTGGTGCTTAAGACCTAAGCTCGGATACCACTATTCTACCTAAAACTCGAGTTGAAGTTAGGGCAGAACAGTGGTATCAGAGCTTAGGTTTTAAGCACCACGTCGTGAGTTCGACTCCCCATACCCTCAGAAACGTGCAGGAGCACTCATTAGTTCTTTGTGTTAGTAGTGTGCCCTAGGTCAATGAACATTTGTGATTCATGTATTAACATTATGATTTGTTAATAATATATTATGAGGTATTCCTTTCATATATG
>JANKYE010000001.1:19274947-19285231 GCA_032467995.1 Erythroxylum dillonii | reverse complement strand
ACCCCACTCCAAATGTTGGAACAAAAGTCCATAGCCGATACAATCTTGTTGAAATCAACTCGCGCAGGAGATTGAAATATTTTGAACCTTTCATTTTGGCTATGCAACCGAAACAGGTCTACTATGTCCCTTTTCCCAGCATATGACGAGATAAGTTAAATTGGTTGGCGGTTTGCAAAGTTAAACCTAGAGGTGTGTTTCAATCACATGGAAAAGGAGATCAGAGAATTGAAAGTGAAGTGTTTCAGGAAGATGCTTATTTTATAAATGCATCTGTGAGATATGATGATAATGAACCTTTGCATGATCCATCACATGAATATGTTGATATTTCGTCTAGAGAGGAGGAAGATGGTCAACGATTTGAAGAGGAGTCGGATTTTGATTCTTATTCTTCAGAAAGTGAAGATGATTGTAATTTACAATTAAGTTATGATAGTGATTATTTTGTGTATGTATTGCAAGATTTAATTTCCATTGACAAGTAATATCTACTCAAACTTTTCAATATATTTTGTCAAATTTTTATTTCCAATTCTTAATTAAGGAATGTCGACTTAGCGTCTGGTTCCGGATGGACGTAATTCATTCCGTTGGGAGGAATGTAGTAAAATTGTCCCTGCCGAAAGAATCAAGGATGTAGCAACAATCTCCACTTCTTTAACTAATGATTGTTTGGCTTCCATGATCGATCTTCTACTTGAAGGTGTATAGTATCATACAACATCAATTTCCTTGTTATATAAATCTCAATTCAAACATATGAAGTTGTTATATTAACATTTCATGGAATAATATTACATGTTTTAAGCTGTAATGAATCTCGATGATGAGATGTGTGCCGAAGGAGGCGAGAGTAATGACACAACGATCGATGAATGATTAGGCAAATCGATTGCTTTGGAAAAGTTAGCAATTCCACAGAGCTCATCTAGAAATTCACGTACGTATACGTATTCAGGATAGGTTCCATTATCCCATTTTAATATGACAATATGTAATTTCCTTCCTATTGTGTTGTAGGTAAATCATTTCTGAACATTTTACCAACAAATTTAGCAATAGTGGAAACGTTGTTGCAAGAAGGTATTCAAAACCAAACACGTGCGGGAAGAATATTTACTGTTTCCATTGGCGCATTCCAACATGCGAGGAACCTTCTCGGAAATCCACCTATCGGGAAGTTCTTTACCTTTACCAACTCTCATATTACTTAGAATCCAACAAAAAAATAAAATCATTGTCATGTATCTCTGTAATACACATGATTGTGCTATAAACTAGTTATATTATTGTATTATGACTGTAACAATTATTCTCATGACTAAATTTGAAGTTATGATATGAAACAAATCATCAGATGTTCCTTGTATATATATTGTGTAAAATAACATGATTTAGAATCAATTTTAAATATTTCAATGAGAATTCAGTAAAAATAATAATTCCAGGTACAAATATAGGACAAAAGAGACCACGTTACGTGACGCAACCCAGGCTCAAAGGCATGTTTGGAGGGACTTACTGTGAGGGTGGCCCATCACAACCTCCACCTGTAATTGAGTCACCTTCACCACCTCCAGCGCCTACAGTTGTAGGAACATCATCACTTGCAATTGGTAATCCATAACAATCAAATATTCATATATCATCCAATACAATTATGGAAGATGAAGGAGACGAGATGCAACCTAGATCTGAGGGTCCTAATGGCAAAAAGTATATAACAGTATCCGATAAACAGTAAGTGCAATCACATGAAACACTAGATATGTTTATCATTATATTGTTGTGTTAAATTTTTGCAAATTTATTAGCTTATTTGTTCTTATATTAGATTCATTCCGTCTAGACCGCGTTTAAGACAAATGACATCTACATTTAAAGAGAGGATTTAAAAATGTTTCTTTTTGTTGTATACATTAATAACATACATATAAATTGATTATAAGTTTTAATGAATTTATTCCATTTATCCTCATAAACATTTTTACTGGAGTTCTGAACTCGATAGGATAATACATAGTGTATGGGAGTCGCGAGCTCGTACACGTTATCACGATTTTATTAATCAGATACACAATGCTGGTGTACGACCCTCTTTCATTTCTGAGTCCACATGGAGTAATTGGCTGGAGTACTGGACATCACCTGAGGCAATGCGCATATTAGGTCGCAAATCCACCAACAGACGTGGTAGGTTAAGGCCAAACAATGTTCCCATTCACATGGGAGGATCAATTACTCACTACGAGCATGCAGAGAGACTTGTAAGCATATAAATATTACATTTATATTATAAATTTTTACTTTGCAATCTTTCAATGTAAATTGATGTGTGAATGTTGTGATGAAAATATATGTGTAGTATGCCTAATGATCATGACTGTGTGGAGTAATTTGTTGGTGCCATTTATGGCTATGTTGAGTACTTTGCTTTCTTGAACGGAGAGTAATATCATAAAAAAAGAAGAGTCTCTGCCGAAATTTTTTTAAATTCTAGTTCAACTTGTTACTTTTCATTGTATTGCAAGAAAAGTCTATAGGCATTAAGCCTACACCCCACCAGTTGTTCTTGCATACTCACACCAAGAAACATGACGGTGTAACATTCGTCAACAGTAATGTTGAGAACTAAATGTATGTTAATTTCATAGTTTAATATTCAATCTTACTTTTAATTATCACTTACTAATTATAATATAAGCATTGCCTCCTAATAAGACCAAATACATCAAACAATTGGGCAACAGTCACAGGATGAACAACTTGTTGATGAGACCCAGGTATATTTTGATGTAGTGGGTCGTAGGGACAGTCGGGGAAGGATCTTTGGCGTAGGCTCATGTGCCAACACATTTTATTCGCACTCTTCGACTATGTCAACAACAGCAGTATCTAGTTCAGAGCCGACAACGCGGCGTATCAATCAGCTTAAGGCCACATTTCAAACATTGATGGAGGTAATAAATAAGCTCATAAATGACATGGACCAAATGAGAATGAGGGATACAGACTCATATCAGCCACGCTCACCAAGACAATAGGTTTGTTGTTGTCATAAATTTGGTTTTTAGTTATGTACTATTTAATGTTTAAATTATTAGTTAAGAATGTTTTTTTTCCTTTTTATGATCATTTAACTTTTTCTATAAACAAAATTCTATGGGTTCAAAACTCCAAAACTTATGTAACGATAATTTATAATTGTTCAAATTGAAATCAAATTTAACAACCAAATTTTCGAAAAAATTGTCATTCAAGTAGACATTTACAGAGATATAAAGGTGACTTCAGCGATGTAACAGCTTCCACCTTTGGAATAAGCAATTAAGGGTATATTTGATTAAGAGCTGAAATTACCGACAGAATGGGTTACCGTCGGTGTAGATGTTTTGCATTTTCCGACAGAACCGTCGGAATATATTGCAACTCTCACCAACGGAACCGTCATAAAATAAAGCTACTCTCTCCGACGATTCCGTCAGAAATTATAGCTACTCTCTCTGACGATTCCGTCGAAATATTCCTCCCAACTATATCAACAATTTTCCTATTCCATCGTTAATATCTTACCGACCATATTATCTTACCGTCGGTAATAAATACTGACCATGCCAGTGTTGACGTCAGTCTTCGTTGCACTATTACATCGGTAAATGCGCTTACTGACGGAATCTCCATGTTTTCTGTCGAAAATTTTTCTCAGTAACTCCTACTTTTTTTGTAGTGACTAACTCAGCACAAGATACAAAATACATTAGATGCTCAATGTTTGATATGCTTGTAAAGCTATCCAAAAGTCTAGTCACTAACTTAGTTACAAAAGTCTCTAATGTCTTGGAGTTTCCGATGTCTAGCAAGGTTCAACACTCGTCTTGTTTTACACCTGAGGAGTGGAAAAATATGGGATGAGCTACAAAGCTCAGTGGCTAATAAATTTATAGCCATCGGTTATTACCACAAATTCAAGCATATGTATTTAGATATATCTAGCAATTCAATCATTCACCAATTTAGCTTAAACTCATAATTAAGCAGTTAATACATAACACATAACATAGACTATATCCATTAAGCAAATCATTCAAATGCATCATGTTTAACAATTTAAAGATGAACTGCACAACCAAATGGCTCGAGGGGTCCTACGGGTATGAAATGGAGAAACCGAAGTTTTCACCATGAACAAAATGAGTCCATTTTCGAAACTCATACGCCACAAGCAGGCAGCTGAGAGAAGGCTCTTGTCTACATGCACGTGACGAATGAAATGGTTCCTCTCTTGCCTAAACAAGCACATATTCATTTTATCATATGCTCACACTTTCATGCTTTTTTCCTTCTTTTCATTTAATTCAAAGTGTTATAACCTCTTTCAAAGTATAACATAATCACAATGCATCATACATTTCCAATCAAGACACAACAATTCAATTTCAATCAATCAACATTCACACACATAAGCAAGAATTTACATAATCACATAATAGCTATAAATAAATTACCCACCTAATTAGCTTACAAAATCCAAGTCAAGCTTGCCTTTCCTCTTGCTCTTGGATTGGGTTCTTTTGATTTCCTAAATAAAATCAAATTTCCCATGCAATCAAATTTCCAATAAAATTCATAAAGCTTTAAAATCACAAAAATAAAGTAAGTGTTAAATTGAGCTTAGCACTAACTTACCCATGGTCTATTTAAGTTAAAAAGACCAATACCTAGTTTAGAAATCCTAAAAGTCAAATGAGTCTCTCAATCATCTTCTTCCTCCATTCATTCCCAACACACATCTTTTCTACTTCCTTTTTCAAACCAACAAAAGGAAAAATAGCATGGAGCTTACCTTAACAAAATGATTTCTCTTCTTTTCTTCTTCTTTCTCCCTTTTCTCTCTTCTTCCACAATTTCTCTCTTCTCTTCTCTCTTTTCATGTTTTCTCTTCTTTCTCTTTGGCTCTCACGATACTCTCCTCTCTTATTCTTAAAACAAGACAATTTTATGTCTTATTTTTCTAAGTATACCCCTCATTAGTCTTGTTCTCCAAATTTTGCCCCTTATTCATTTATTTTGTTTCATCCACTAAATTTTGCCACTTATTCATTTATTTTGTTTCATCCACTAAATCCTTTAACCCATTAAAACACCATATTAATTCTAACACTTCATTCTAATTTCTAATTTCTAATTTCTATTCATACTTGCTAATTTAATGACTCAACTCTAAAAATAATATTTAAAAAATCAATAAAAAATATATATAAAATTCGTGGTCCAACATTTAGATTAACAAAACAACAATTATTAAATTTGGCATAATGGAAAATTTTATTTTTTATAAAATGTCAAGAGCAATAATTACTTGTGATGTTCGGTTGAATGAAAAACTTCCAATGGTCAAAAAATTACTATAAATTTTTTTTATATTTATTTGCAAATGTTTCCTTCTCTTCAATGCTATACCACAAACTAACTAAAATTATTGAGCAAAACATAGCAACTGTTTTCTTCTGCGTATTCAAACAATCAATTTTTTCATAATTTGTCATTTAATAAAAGTCATCTTAATTAATAGGATTTAGAAATTATTCACTGATTATGATTCGCACTTAAGCAAATTCATCCTTTCATAGTCAAGAAGAAACTTACATATTGAAGAACCATAACTTATAATGAATCAAATATAACTTTTCCTTGTTTTGGTTTTTTAGTAAAATTGTGATAATCAGGGATTGTTTTGGTTTTCTAGTAAAATTATGATAATCAGGGACTTCATATCTAATTCGGTCAAATTCTAAATGGGACATGAAAAAAACACTATTTTATGCTCTGATAACTATTGCAAGTTGGGTCCACTTTTGAATTTATAATGTCTTGATCAGTTAAACCTTGATTTCCCTTGCCAAGCAAAAGTTAGTTAGATCATACATAATTGTGAATGCGTCTATAGACATAAAACTGCTTCATTAATTATACATCAACTTTCAAATTATCATCCTCTCAATGTTATTTCTATTACAAACATTAACCATCTTTAAAATTATTATCAAACTCGTTAACGTTTATTTTGGTATTAAAATTTCGTGGTTATTAAAATGATTACATAATTATTTCGTGGTTATAAGGATAAATCATATTTAAAAAATTATTTAGGTCATTTAATATATATTAAAAGTTTGTTTATCTTTTTTAAGATATGATTATTAAGAAGTCACTGTTGTGTTTCACGATTGTGACAGTCACAATCGTGATTAGCATTTAAGAATGGCCATTTAAGTCACGGTTGTGACTTCCTTTGGTCACAACCATGATAATTGCCAAAAGTTACTATTTTCATGGATTTTAAATTAATTTTAAATTAAATTATTATTACCTTATATCATCTTTACCCTAAAATACAATTTCAATTAATTGTCAAATGTTACTTTATTTAATTTTAACTCAAATTATTGTTACCTTCGATCATATTTTTAAGTGGTTTGACCCTCCCTTTGCCAAATATTATGTGGCCATCCATCCCATCATTATTAAGTACTAGATATTAATATTAAGTATATTAATTAATTATAATTATACATGCACGATTGTGACTTGTTTATAGTTAATAATAATTATTATTAATAATTACATAATAAAAAATTATTTAATAATTAATTAATAATAAGAATTAATAAAATGTAATAATTTATAATTAGTAATGAAAAAATTAAAAATATTTAATAATGAATAATACCATAATTAATAATAAAATAATAATTAATCAATAATAATTATTAAATGATAATAGCATGCTCAAGGGTGTGACTTAACTGTATATGTAAGGAATTTGTTTTTTACATCGTTTGTAGTTGGATGTCACGGGTGTGACATGTTAAATCACACCCATCATATCTTCTTTATGGGTTTGACTTACACCTTCATGGGTGTGACATGTTAAGTCACACCCGTGAGACCTTATCATGGGTGTGACTTAACCGATCACACTCATTTGACATATGATTTTAATCTCCTTTTTCTGTTGTATAACAAGCTTTCAGTATATCTAATTGACATATATATTCTAATTAACTTTTGGTTGCAAATATAGATGCCACTATGATGTGGATTTGACTGACGAAACAGGGACTATCTCAACATTTATTTTTGGCAAACTTAGTGAAAATTTTTTGAAGTTTACTGTAAATGAAGCTATGCAATCATACCACCAAGTTATATTTTTTTGACTTACTATATATGCAATTTAATATAACAAGAATTATGATATCTTTATTATATGACTGACAATGAACATTTTTGCCTTCCCATAATAAGAGTATCGAACTTCCTCTAGAAAAGGTCTATATAGAATTCAAAAGCAAGAAATTTCTTCTTCATATCAAACTTGTAAACATTTACTCAATAGATGGAAGACAACAGTTCACTGTTATAAATTACCGTGAAATTGATGATGATGAATTACAAAAGGTTTCAACTTTTTTTTTTTTATAAATAAAAGGCTTCAACTTCACTTGGAAAAGATGTTGAAATTTCAACTGATGATCAAAATAGCACTGCCGACATTACCTATGCACCTATTTTAGGTATTCGTCGTTATTTATTCATTGAATTTGGTATTTTTCATTATTTATTCTTTCAATTTTTGCATTTTTATCCTTATCAAACTATGTAAACTTGTTTTTTATGTTAATTATATTATCATTTGTTATTTATCTATCTAGCATTTTATCAACAAAAATAATGTTACCATATATATTCCGTAGCTAATATACTTTGGTTTTTTATATTTTGAGAAGATATTGTTGAATCTTCTTCAACAGTCGTACAATGCCTTGATAAAATATTCAGCGATAATGAACCCACACATAGTCAAATGCCGATGTTAATGAAAGTAACAAAAAGCCCAAATTGTTATAGGCTTTTTTCTTAAGGCAAAAAAATCATGTAACTTAAGTACCTTTTCTACTTTAATTTCTTCTTTTCTAAAACTTCAAAATTCTGAATAACCGTATGATGGTTTTTTGTTATTAAATCACAACCGTCAATAATATTTTATTACTTGGGTCATAAATGTGACTTACTTGTGACATCTGACAATTGTCTTTATTAAACTTATGCACATTCATAAACTAATTATTCAAAATTCATTGACATCTCAACATATAAAAACATATTGTTTTCTTTACTTTATGTTTATTTGCTCATGCCTTGTTTTGTCTTGCATTTTCACTTTTATCAGATGTTTGTAATGTAGATTCCTGTAAATATAGCATCATGTGAAATTCTGAACATACATTTTAAACTTGATAAAGTTATTATGAGTTTATGACACGACCTGCCTTTTTGGACCGTGTTGGCACTAGGGAATGGGTAGGCTTAATGCCACCAATACCCATAGTACGCCCAACTTTTCTATATTCTACTAAAAATCCGGCATGACCCATTCATTTATCTGATGAATCCTTATACCTGCTTAATAGGTTGTAAGAAGCAAGGATCTAAATCTGCAATTCTCACATATAACATCTACTTATCATCAACATCAACCAACATCGTTCTCAATAACATAACATGTTCATACATATATCATGTACATATGATTATAACAAACCATGGAGTGTTTAGAAGCATCTGCAATTTACATCATGCCAAAAAAAACACTACTTGTCTGATTATTCAAACGAGTCTCAAAAGGCTTAGATTTCTTTCTCGTACGATCCGCTAATCTCTTGAAATGATGATAGTAAGGTGTGAGTCTAAAACACGACTCAGTGAGATATAAACATACTACTATGCTTGTGAGGCTAGGTAACACAAGACTAGCTTCACAAGAATGGTCTGTGGCATTCTGAGCATCAATACATGATCAATAAATGAACATGTAGTAATATCAAATGCGACAATCACATGAGTATCAACAATAAAGCTCAATATGAATTGTTCAAAAAACATGAATATGGTTTCTGAATTCTTTTCTGGGTTCTGGGTTCTTTCTGAATTCTGGTTTCTTTCTTGATTCTGGGTTCTACAGCATTCCTAATTCTGAGCTTTCTCATTTCTGAGTTCTGATTTCTTTTTCTTTTTCTCAATTTCTGAGGAAGAGATAAAGGCATTCTAGTACGGCATATCTCTCCTTTTCTGATTCTAGACAAGGTTGGCCTAATCTTACCCCTGGAGGCCTGTCCTCTCCAGGTAGGACCCGGATCTAACCCATCACCGACGGGTTACTTATGTGCACATAGTCTGATAATATACCCTATCAGCTGGGTATTCTAAGAACTCATCAATCATGGTTAACATGAGAAATATGACTCATCGAAGATTTGCAATCAATAGGTTTAACAAATAAGGGAACCAGAAGGTGCAAAGAATATGAAATCATTGGGTCAATCTAGCATATAACATGCTAGACTTAACTACATGGAGTCAAATAGATTATACAGGTTCAAGAACAATTCAACAAGTCGCAAGATTAAAGAAAAGAATTACTACAAAAGTATAGTAGGATGATTATACTCACCTCGACTATCTCAGTGGTTCTGATTTCTTTCTACCTTTCATCAACTTGAGATGTACTAGGTACGACTTCTAGTTCTATTATTTGTCCGCTTTCACAAGCTATTGGGTAACATGCATGAAAATTACATATACCCACATTAACATGCATGAAAAATTACATAAACCCAAATTATACATTGTCACATAAACCTCATTTCTTAACACATAATATTACAAATTCTATTTTATTCTTTAGCCAACAACATAGGTCTCATTCGTGAAGGCATAACTTCTTATACATAGGTCCAACATTGTTCAAACTTTCTAGAACTCTAGTTAACATATAAATTCACATTTCTTCTTTTATGACCATGTTCTAATTTGGTCATTAAGTGAATTCAAATCTCCCATTTACAATCAGCCTTAACAATCAGTCATGAGTTGGACCCTTCCTGTCTCAAAACTTTATAACTCATTCATTTCTAATCCAATTAAGGTGATTCAAAACTTCATTTTAAATAGACTCATGTGGATATCACATTTCCAAATACTGATAAAAAATGAGGTAAATTGGATTTATCGTGATTTTTACAAGCCTATCTTGTTTCTGTTCTCTTCTGTGCCACTAAGGTTATAAGTAATACCCTTCCATTTTTCAGCCATATCTAACAGAATACTCATAAAATTAAAATTTACAACACTTAGAAAACACATTTTTGAGCATTTTGTAAGAAGAACTCATCATCCAATTCTAACTCTAAGGGCTTCAAACAATTAACTTTCAGTTCT
>JANKYE010000001.1:19206938-19219250 GCA_032467995.1 Erythroxylum dillonii | reverse complement strand
TTATATAATTAATAATAAAATAATAAACCTCCTACAACAACCATTTAATATAAGGAGTATTAAAATTATTTATTAAACATTTCATTTCATTTCATCTATCTTCCAAACAACATTTTACTGCATCACATTATGAATTATTTTATTCCTCTCAAATAACTTTTTACTATATTACATTACATTTCAATGAAACCGTTCTATTTCGTTTTATTACATTTCATTTTATTACATTAATTAACGTTCAAACTCCATTTTATTACATTAATTAACGTCTAACTAAACAGGAACTTAGAGAAGAGAAGGGGGGAATGATGATGATTCTTAATCTGACAAAGGACAAGGAATGAATGCGATAGTGTGGTTGTGCGTGAAGCATCTGGATATGGAAATTTCATTGAACAAGAACGTGTTTCCCAAGGCCAAGGGTTGATTAGACCAGGTTGACGGTGCCTCAACACGTTATGTCATCCACTGAGTTGTTCGTCTACTGAGTTGTTAGGATGGAAGGACAGCGTTGGACTGGATATGTTGAGCGTTGACCATTGCTGTGTGTTGCACAGTCCTTCTGGTACATAACCTCGTGTTCCAGGTTCATATATTGTCTTCAACGTGTTTTGTGTATTATTCCAATTCTATTTTGTAGTCATCAGAAAAAGTTTAGAACAATTAAATTTTAATTAAAAAAGCTCACTTCAATTTTTTAGTAAACTTTTCATTATAAATGATAATTCAATTCTTAAATCTTAGAATCCTATAAGCTCATCAGTCCTGAAACATGAAACTCTTCAGAATTCTGTTACGTCACCCTTTACTACAACTCAATCCCATGTCATCATCCCTCCAGGTATCATCATCCCTCCAAGTATATTCTCTACTTAAACCACCTAATGATCGGCAGAGCTTCAGGCCGCTTTCTAGATCAAGTTCAATAACTTCGTTGTCAATTCCTTGCCTTTATAATGAACCCATTGGCATCACTACTCGCATGCCTAAGTTATCAGAAATACTCCCGTCTGATCGAATCTCTAGGACCCGAGCATTTTCAAGTTATTATTCAACCCCAGGAAAGGGCATAGATTCACTACTTCATAGCTCAGCAACAATGGACGCAGGGAATCCTATTCGGAAAATGATCAGCTTGTTGCCTAGAATGTATCACACACCAGTGACCTGCGCCATGTGGGAAGAAACTACAAGCATATTTCAGAAAGCAGATCATTCGGCATTTAATGGGACTTCACAGAGGGAGTTGGTGGCAAAAACTCCGTCGCAAAGCAGGACCAGCTTTGTTTATAAGTTCTCTTCAGATTACATACTAAGGGAGCAGTATAGGAACCCCTGGAATGAGATTAGGATGGAAAAGTTGGTTGAAGATCTTGATGCTCTCGCCGCAATCATTTCCTATAAGGTTCGAAACTTTTCGATTTTTTTTTTTGTTTGGGTCGTGTTCCAGTCTAAACCATCATCTCCTTTTACTCGTGCTGAAGATTGAGAATAGAGTTTTTTTTTCTTCTTAATCAATACTTAATTTGTTCATCAGCACTGCTGCAACAATGAAGGGACAATGGGGCCTTTGTTGCTGGTCACTGCTTCTGTTGATAGGATGGCTCTAAAAAAGCCCATCAGTGTAGATGCTGACCTGAAAATGGCAGGTGCGGTCACATGGGTTGGCAAGTCTTCCATGGAGATTCAACTGGAAGTGACTCAGCCAGTACAAGGTATTAGTAGGATTACTACTTGGGTGTTTTGAGCGATCATTAGATTAACTTTCAACCCGTTGCGGTCTGATTTCTTTCTGTGAACATACAGCTGCCTACCAGCTATAAACTTGTATGCTTGTTTTCCGTTGTTAAACTTTCCAATCTGGCTCTAATATTGACATAAATGAGAAAGCGGGCTGAAACCTTCGTGGTACCATATCATCTCTAGCCATGTTTAATATTCTCGTTTTCAAAATGTGGTCATAAGTACTTGGTTACTTGACCTTCTTGCGTTGGTAAGTATATGAAAATGAGACCTTGCTGTACAGGAATCTCCAATCCATCAGACTGCATTGCTCTTGTAGCAGATTTTGCATTTGTGGGTCGGGACATGAAGACAGGAAAGTCAGCCCCTGTTAACAAAATCTTGCCTGAAACTGAAAAAGAAAAATTGCTTTGGGAAGAAGCAGAAGAAAAGAACACAATGAGGAAACGGAGGAGAGAAGAGAAAACAGCAGGAGCAGATACTGAAAACAGTTATGGAGAAAGAGTTAATACATTATTAGCTGAAGGCAAGGTGTTGAGTGACATGAAGGCATTGGCAGACAGAGATAGCATCCTCATAAAAGATACTTGTCATGAGAACTCCCTCATCTGTCTACCACAGCAAAGGAACATTCATGGAACCATATTTGGAGGGTTCTTGATGCGCAAGGCATTTGAACTGGCTTTCTCAAATACCTATGCATTCGCTGGTGTACCACCACAGTTTGTTGAAGTTGATCATATTGATTTCCTTAAACCTGTAAGTAGCTGTTCTGATACATAGATTTGGAACTAAGGACACAATCAGTAATATCTGTTGAACCGTTGCAGGTGGATGTTGGAAACTTTCTCCGATTGAAGTCTCGTGTTTTGTATACAGAACTTGAGCACCCATCCAAGCCATTGATAAAGGTAGAAGTTATCGCTCAAGTTACAAGGCCTGAGCTAAGAGTGATTGAGGTGAGAAGTTGCAACTAAATGCTAAAATAATTACATTTACAATACTATACTTACATGGTATTTTGCTATGCAATCTGAACAGGAATCTAACAAATTCTACTTCACGTTCACTGTCCAACCTGAAGCCATTGCGGATGGACTGAGGATTCCCAAGGTTTTGCCAGCTACAGAAGACGAAGCCCGCAGAGTGCTTGAGCGTATGGACGCGGAACACTGCCAGATGGCCAAACCTTTAAAAACAAGACAAGAAGTGGAAGAGACAGGAAACTTCTCCGCGGAGTGTCTTGCAAGAATGTGACTACTCCCATATTCTACACGTCCTATCGTGTTCAATAAATCTTAGTCATTTATTTATATAGATCTCGCGTGAATTTCGTGTAAATCTCATAAAATAAATAGTTAAGATTTAATAAGACAGAATAAGATAGAGTAATATTAAACAGAGAATCTTATCTCACTTACTAGAAGTTCTTTGTAATCTGAATTTGGTATAAACTGTTACCGTTATACAATGTTATTTTATAAAAAATTAATTAAAAGGAAGTATTATGGATAAAATTTCCATTATTCATTACAACACATATCTAATCTTTTTTATTTATATTTTGTTAATATAAAAAACACTCTTTTGATTTTTTAATGTTAATAATTTATTATAATAAATTGTTATTTATACCAACATTGGAGTATTTATTTCAAATTAAAATCTTTTTATGAATATATGAAATTAAGATGCAAGTTAATCAATTTTACTAAGCACTAATCTTAGGATGCCACTTGTGAAAATTTTACAGCTCTATCTTTATTTTATTTAAAAAAAATACATATTTAATTTCTAAAAGTAAAAAATTAAAATAATGTTAAGAAAACATTACTATTTTATATTCTTTTATAAAAGACTAAAAGATGAATCGGAAAAGTAATATAAATTACATTTTTATGTTACCGAAAATAACATTTATAAAATAAGATGGCATATAATTGAATTTCTTTAAATTTCACAATTTTTACTAAATTGTTACTTGTAGCCAGTTTTCAATTTTACGGAACAATTTTATATGAAAAAACATATTAATTTGAATTTCTGCTATATTACTTTTTTTAAGTTTAAGAATATTAAAAATATCACACAAATTAAGAAGGAAATAATTAATTCTTAAAAATATCATTAGCTCTACTTGATAATATGAAATTAATATACAAATAAATCTCTTTCATTAAAATATACATATTCTGTAATGTTATTAACTAAGGCCTAAAGCTTCCTTTCTTCATGTTCTAATCCTGAAAAATGAAAATCCGCAGAATACTACTTCCCCGTCGTCGTCAAAGACTCAATCGCAGACCATCGTACCTTCATGTCCCTACTACACCCCAACCCCACTTCAACAAAGTCACCATCTTTGCCAATTCATCTATACGACAAAGTCTTGTTTCCGGTGTCAATGCATTTGATCATCATCTTTCATCAGAAGTCCCTGACACCGAAAGATTTTCCCCTCCAAGTTCAATTTCATTGCCGAACCGTTGCTTGAACAGCGAACGCATCACTTCCCATCCGCCCATTTTGTCGAATGAATGGAAACCCGTGTTGATCTCGCAGAATTTCACGCCAAGTAGGTCGTTTTCTGGATCGAGTTCTCTCTTTTCATCGTCAAGTTGTTGCCTTCACGATGAACGCATTGCCAAGACTCAGTTTTCGTTGTCGCAAAAGCCAGAGGCTAGATATAGAATGGCTATCTTTGATCGAATCTCGAGCACCTGTATTCAAGAAAGAGCCCTTTCAAGTGATAGTTCGACCCCACGAGAGGATATACCGATTATTTCCTCTGTGAATCCAACGATCCATAGCTCAGCACCAATTGATGCAGGGTCTTCCATACGAAAACCGATCAGTTTGTGGCCTGGAATGTATCATTCACCAGTGACAAATGCCTTGTGGGAAGCTAGATCACGAATATTTGAGAAAGAGATTGATTCACGGACTGATGGGATTTCACAGACCGATTTGATTGCAAAAACTCCATCAAAGAGCAGGACAAGTGTTTTTTACAAGTTCTCTTCCGATTATATACTAAAAGAGCAGTACAGAAACCCCTGGAATGAGGTTAGGATGGGAAAATTGGTTGAAGACCTGGATGCTCTTGCTGGAACCATTTCCTATAAGGTCCTTAAGGAATTCGAGACTTGTGATTTTCTTAATTTCTTTACTTTGCTTATCTGTGTTGAAGATTGGGTATAGTGATTGTTTTGTATACTCAATAGTTAACTTGTTCACCAGCACTGCTGTAACGACGAAGGGACAACAAGACCTTTGTTGCTGGTCACTGCGTCTGTTGATAGGATGGTTTTGAAAAAACCAATAAGGGTTGATACTGACCTCAAAATAGGTGGTGCTGTTACATGGGTTGGAAGGTCTTCTATGGAGATTCAATTGGAAGTGACTCAGCCGCCAGAAGGTATTTCTGTGGTTAAATTTGGATTTCAGATAAATCATTGAATTTACTTATAATCAGTTGTTCTAGTCTGTTGCTCTCTGATATGTATGTGTAAACAAAATGGATGACAGATTCCTGCAAACGAACAGTCAAATGGCTGCCGGTTATAAATTTGCATGTGTGATTGCAAGTGTTGGAAAAAGTTCTGTACCAAAATATCTGTTTGGCAAATTCATCTTGTTGATGATCGTGGTCAGTGAACTAAATGTGATGTTTAATGTGTCACAGTAAAGCTCTGTTCATTTATGTTCTTTTCGTCCAATTGGAGTTAAATTATCTCTTCTAGTGTTGGATATGTTAATATTGTGATGTAGCAGTCCTAGAGTAACTGTCTTTTCCAAGAAATATAATTTTTGTTTAACATAGAACCTTGTTATACAGAAACCTCCAGTCCGTCAGATTCCCTTGCTCTTGTAGCAAATTTCACATTCGTAGCTCGGGAGTCAAAAACAGGAAAATCAGCCCCTGTTAACCAAATCAAGCCTGAAACTGAACAGGAAAAACTGCTTTGGGAAGAAGCAGAAGAAAGGAACAAAGCGAGGAAAAAGATGAAAGAAGAGAAAAAAGCAGATAGTAGAAACAAGGATGTAGAAAGGCTTAATTCATTATTAGCTGAAGGCCGAGTTTTCTGTGACATGCCAGCATTGGCAGACAGAGATAGCATCCTCATTAAGGATACTTGCCATGAGAATTCTCTGATCTGTCAACCACAGCAACGAAACATTCATGGACGCATATTTGGAGGGTTCTTGATGCGTAAAGCATTTGAACTGGCTTTCTCAAATGCTTATGCTTTTGCTGGTGTGGCACCACGTTTTGTTGAAGTTGATCATGTTGATTTCCTTAAGCCTGTAAGTATCCATTCTAATACTTTTCAACATCCATCAAACACAGCAAATGCTATGATTAGCATGCATATTAAAAGATTTGTAGGATGCAAAGGAATATGATCCATTTCCCTTGAATGTCTAACATACATTTGCAGAAGTATATAATTGTTTAATGTTTGACGTAGGACATGATGCCTTGTGTAACATGGCATGCGAGTCAGGTTGTGATATTTGTTGTACCAATGCAGGTGGATGTTGGAAATTTTCTTCGCTTGAAGTCTTGTGTTCTGTATACAGAAATTGACAACCCATCCAAGCCGATGATAAATGTAGAAGTTATAGCCCATGTTACAAGGCCTGAGCTAAGGGCTAGTGAGGTGACCATTTGCAACTAAATGCAGAATATTGAAGTTTGAAATGCTTACAATAGATGCTTACATGCTATGCAATTTGAACAGGTATCCAACAAATTCTACTTCACGTTCACTGTCCGACCTGAAGCTATTACGAAGGGACTGAGGATTCGCAATGTTGTGCCTGCTACAGAAGAAGAAGCCCGAAGAGTACTTGAGCGTATGGATGCAGAAAACTGCGAGAGGACTAAGCCTTAAAGATTTCTTTAGGTGAAATAAGACTTCAGTGGGGAGTTCCTGCAAGATTTTAATCAGCAAGCAGGAAACAGACAACTGATCAAAATGGCCATTGAATGGATAGCACCACTCAGCTATCCCACCAACGACCCTCTCCAGTCCCAGTTCATTTCTATCTAAACTCCATTGCTACATAAGTCACTAAATAATGACGCTTCACTTTTGAAATCTAGCCTGGCGGTATAAATTGAACACTATGTACAGTAATTGTTGATTATTTGGTTTAAAAATGTCGAATTTTGTTTTGCATTGCAATAACACTTATCTCTTGTAACAGGGAAATTTTCCATTCGCCGTCACAGGAACTGCTTTAAGGTATAAACTAAAATATTCACACTGAAACGTATGGATTTTCCTCTTGCTAACCTGTTATACAGCGCCTCTTTCTCTTTCCACAATCTACTCATTCACCCGTTAAAGTTCTGTTCAAGTGATCAAGTTTCTAAAATGGAAATAACAGTAATAAAAATGAAATGAATCATTCTCTTCACCTTTTAAATCAAGAGAGGATTGAAACTCTTTAACAGATTTACATGATAGATAGTAACTATTTTGGCATGACTGCTTTTTTATGTTCTGATGCGGTTGTTTCTATATCTTACACAATACGTACCAAAAATCTCAGTTGAATACATATACATATATAAAGCTACCGAAACGGAAGCCAATCAAAGGTTGATGGAACCAATGTCCAGTAAACCCTATCGGATTCCTATTTTGCTTGCAAAAACCAACATCTAGCACGCATGCTGTTTTGAAGATCAGTGCTAAGATGAGAATGATGAACCAACATTATCTGGGGAATCATAAATCGGACTCCTGTTGAAGCTAGGAAAAACTGGTTGAACAACCGAATTCATTGGCATAGGACGTACTGAACTGTATATGGTTCTCTCGTTGATCTTTCCAACCTCTTTACAGACATGATCAAGAGTGGAAAGGAAATCCCTCACCACCATAAAGATTCGGAATGGATGAGCTTCTTCCTTATCTGAGTTCCCATGGAAATACTCAGTTATCTCCTTCACTTGGGATATAGCAGCTCTGCCTTGGACCTGAAGTCTTTCAATTTCTTCTGCAGCCTTCTTAAGAAATCCATTCATTGAATCTGAGAATTTCTGGTTACACTCCTTCATTGGAATTTCTTCAGTCAATCTTATAACTTCCCCAATTTTTGTAATTCCAGAGGCAAGCTTTGCAACTTCATTGCTAAGTACCTCTGAATCCATTGCAGCAGCTTTCTTCACATTGGTAAGCTCTCCACTCAAACTTGAAACAACTTTCAGGCCAAGTTTTCTAAATTCAATATCATCCCCAAAAGTAAATTGTTTTTCATGATTTGTATTGGAAACACGAAAACCTTCAGATCTTATGATTTCCTGTACAACAAAATGCAAGAGAGTGGTTTTGCCATCAGTTCCCTTGACACCAACAAGCTTAAGGAGTGTATCCAGCTTGAAGGCATGAGCATTGCCACGATTAGTGCCATCATTCATTCGGTTGCCAGTCTTCAGCACTGCTTCTAGAAGCTTTAAGAACATTTTGCTGTTCCTCAATTCCTCACAGGCTACCTGTGGAAAATCAGAAATTGTTTATAAGCTTGAGATATGAAAACGTAGCACAAAGGAGATAGATATTTTTGTGAATGACAGGAGTAGGAGGGCATAGACTATCAGGACGTCATATCATTTCAAATTGCTTCTGAACAATGGTGTTACAATTAATAGGCAGACCCATCCACAGAAATTTGTGTGCACAAAACCACCAATACACACACATAGCTCTTACAGACGATTATACACAGTGAAGCTATTTAGTTCCCCCTCTCCCCTGACTCTCCCTAACCAACCACATAGTTGCATTCAGTGACAACCATGCTGAAATGCTTTTCTCATACTAAGCAGATCCGAATATCCTAAAACTATGGAGGTTCACAAGGAGTAAGTAATAAGAATAAAACCTATAAGTAAGACCAAGAAGCAAAAGAACAAAGACGATACAGTAGCAGCGGTCCCTTAAATAGAATATGATTTCAACTGGCTCCAAGTGGAGAGAGATGTTTTTGAATAAATACATTCCTGTAATGGATAAAGACTAAAAAGAGAAATAAGTGTTCAATAATATTATCATTCTCATAGTTAGAAAGCTGGAGCCGAACATGTAATCATACACAATGCAAGAGACCTATATTTTGGTCATGATGACAAAATCCAGATGAGTATGTGGATAAAAAGATATAGTCAACACGTGTAGCAAACAAGGATATGAAGCCAATTAAAATTTACCTTCAAAGTTTCAAAAGACCTTCTAAGGTATTCAACTTCAAAGTCAAAATTAGCAATGTAAAGCATTGCATCAACCCTCTTAAATGCAAAAGGAATGTCAAGTACTGCCTTGAGAAACTTCTCAGCAGATCCTAATTTGACTGGTGATTCATCCTTGAAATCCTTTAGTTTCTGTTCTTCTTCCTTGGATGGAGCCATCTTTAGTAAGCTTTCGAGAAGCTCTGTACCCAATGTATCAGAACTGCCTGCTCACATAGAGAGTAGTTACAATAAGAGTAAAACAGTTTGAATGAATATCACAAGCAGCGAGTGCAGATAAGAAGGAAAAATTTAAGAAGTAGAATGCATTTTAGTGGAAACAATTCTGTCACAAAGTTAAGTGCTCACATACGGATTAGCAAAATAATAGACAGTCAATGGGGTTACAACCTGTCATGCACGCCAAGTATCAAAGCTTATCATGCCAACAGTACCTTCCAAAAGGGCTTCGCAAACTTCATCAGTGGTCACATTAAGAGCTCTCAATAATATTGAGATGTTCTGTGACTTCTTTGGATCAAGAACCAGATTCTCATTGTTCAGCAAAGGAAAAGACTGACGTCTCCCATTGTTTTCTTTGATATTCAAATTTGAATTGTTTACAATAAACAGTGTCTCAATCATTTCCTCGTTCAACCTTCAGACAAAGAAGCAATCATCAACTTATAAGCCACACAAATTTCTCAAATATAGCATTAGGCAATCCCATCCAAATGAAGTAACTACAGGACCAACTTCAATGACAATCAAGCACCCAAAAAGCACATATCAAGAACGAGGCAAGCAAAACACGACTATTCCATACAAAAAGTGCAAGGATAGAATCTCACTGAAAAGAGCTGAATTTAATCTGATCCCAGACCATAGCCCGATCGGAGCTAGCTCTAACTTTATCCCAATGTAAAGGCTTCAACTTTGGTTTCTGGGTCGTCTCCTCACTCCTCTCCACAGTTAGCTTGCTTGGAACTTGCTCACTCGTTGAACTTGTTACTGCCTTTTGAACCACTGCTGGCCTTGAAGGAGTTATGAGAAGCGAAGATCCTGAACTCACCCAGTCCGCTTCCTGACCTGCGGGCCTTCCCATGGGAACCTCCCAAAACCGTGCCGGCAGTGGAGGAGGAGGCGGTGGCGTCATCTTCTTAGGCACAGATTGCTTTTGAAGACCCTCTACTGCTACTGCAGCCCTTTGTTCTTGCGTAGTAGAGCCTAAACATTGTTGCTGCGAATTACTGGTATTTTTTGATAACGAGGTTGAAGAAGAAAATAAACAAGAGGACGTCACCGGGGCAGGAATGCTGACGACGGTATCTGAAGATTCAAACTTTATGCTATTAGGACTCGAATTTGACACTGAAGGTGAACTACTCGACACAGAATTGTCAGGGGAACATGAATTCGAATACGGGTACGAGGCAGTTCTTGAATTGAAACTCCTCGACCCAAAAGTTTCTGAGTTTAAAACTTCGAACTCTCTTCTCGAACTCGATCCGAAAGGCACTGTACTCTCATTGAGACTCTCCTTTCTCCCAAAGGATCCTCTTGGAGAAAAGAACTGCTCACCTTCCTCAATCTCCGAATCATCCTCATCTTCATTATGAGAACTAACCAACACTTCACCGCTTCTATAACTTGGTGTATAATTGTGTTTAGGCAATGGTGGAAGTGGTTTTAGCTCTGGAGAGTCAAGTCTACGATAAGGTGGCGATGAAACACCAATTTTCAATCGATCATTGCTCGAAAAGGCGATCTTTGGATGATCATTAGGACTAGCTCGTGAGTTTACTAATGTGCCCAGATAGAGAAACTCTGAGCTTGTGTTGGGGACGCCGGGACGAGGGGGAAGTTTTGGAGGTTTTGGAGAGCCATCGGAGGGTACTATGTTTGGCGGGAAAAGCCGGAGGCTGTCAGAGCCGGAGGCCTTCTCAAAGGTGGTGGGGGTGGGGTGGTGTTGATGGCGGCGGGAGTAGAGGAGGAGAGCAGTGAGAGTAGCTAGTATGGCGGCGAATAGGAGGGAGAGTGAGATTAAGACGGTGACTAAAAGGTGATGGTGGGAGATGGAGGAAGAAGGAGGGTGAGGGAAAAGGAGAAAGGAAACATTCGCCGGAAAGGATGTGAGCGACGCGGAAGGCGGGAGCGATGGAGGGGGTGGTGACAGCAAGAAGGGAAAAAATGCACTTTGAGGGGTGGTGGAAGTGGAAGAGAAAGGGTACTTTGGTTGTTGAGCTTGAGACTCTGGTTGGGGAGATTGCGATGGTGGTTGAGTGGTTGGAGAGACCGCGGTGTTTAAAGGGAAAAACGGTTGGTGGAGGAGGCGACGGGGGTGGTGCGTGGGGGCTATGGCGGTCGAAGTGGTTGCGAAGAGGAAAGATAAAAGAAATAGTAGAATGCTTGTTCTGTTCACAGACATCGTAAAGGTTATCGAAAGGTGGACTCTGCTCTTTAGTACTCTTGTTTTCTCTAGCATACTAATGCTTCTGTCAACTACATACGGAATTTAAGGAAAAGATTGGAAGTTTTGTTGAACTATGGAGGGAGACTGGATTTGAAGCTCTCAAGGTGGGTACACAGAGAGACACAGTAAAGAAGTTGCAGGACAGAGTCTGTTCCTAGTGGCAATGTGGAAGAACAGAGAAATTACGAACTATCGAATAAACAGATGGAGCGATGCAGAGATCATCTCTAAACAAGGATCTTAGGTCCAAGTAGAGAAGGGAACATCCCAGCTCAGAGCACGAGACAGCTAGTGCATGGTGGAGGAGGGAGGGAACAGTAGGAGCAAAGAGGATGGTAATTCAAACGAAGAAAGGACCAAAACTATTAGGACATATACAGTAAAGATTCGCTCTTTCTTGTCGATTTTAGACCTTCACCGCTACAAAACAGAAAGTAATATAGAACCAAGCACAAACCACTGGAAGCAAAGAAAGAAACGGACAGCTTGCTTAACAATTATTGTACTGAGATCAGCATAAAGGGTGAGTTAAAAAGGTTGTGATTTGCCAACCTTTTCGCACTCGCAGATCGCGATTGCGGAGGACATGCACGAGATTCATTGCAGAGTGCAGCCAACCACACGTTAAGAAAAACCAAATGCTTTCGGACTCGAAGTACACCTTGATTCTTGAAGTTTATCGTTTTCATTTTAATATAATTCACATTTTAATCAATATAATAAATTCCGCATCAGTAATGGATTTAATTATGGTATGATATTATATCGATACCAATTACTATTAGTACCGTTTCAGATTTTTTAAATTTGTAAAATAGTTTTTGAATTTTTTTAAATTGCCAAAAATTCCTTAAAT
>JANKYE010000001.1:19191684-19203953 GCA_032467995.1 Erythroxylum dillonii | reverse complement strand
AGCTTTCTAAAACATCCTAAATGTCTCTAAAAATGCATAATTAATAATAATATACACCAATTTAATAATCCAAGACAGTTAATCCATAATTCACCAAAATTTCTAAATACTCGAATATTACCAAAATCGCCAAATCACATTTTATTCGCGTTAACAACTCAATTATACCCGAAATGTCATGAATGCATGCATAAATATTGGTATAAGTCCAAAAATGTATATATTCAAATAAGCAAAAAATCAATTATGCCAAGCATACCATGCATTGAAATTCCTTAATATTCTAACCCCTAATAGGGGGCATTACATAATCGTTACCGCTGCCTCTTGTACCATCTGGCTACCGAAAAGTTGCATTATAAATACTCCATCTTGGACCTGCTTATTCTAAAACCTTTCGATTCTAACGCTTATCTTCAACGTTCTAACTTGACATTGACCCCCTCCTTGGTCTTATCCACCAGGACAATATCATCAACAAATAACATACACCAAGGTACCTCTCCTTAAATATGTTTGGTAACTTCATCTAACACTAATATGAACAAAAAAGGACTTAAAGCCGAGCCTTGGTGTAGTCCAATACCAATAGAGAATGCTTCTATGTCGCCTCCTATTACCCTTACGTTAGTCAATGCTCCTTCATACATATCCTTAATCACTCTGATATACGTCGTAGGAATGTCCTTTGCCTCCAAACACCACCATATGAGTTCTCTAGGTACCTTGTCATAAGTCTTTTCCAAATCTACAAAAACTATATGCAAATCCCGTTTTCGTTCCCTATAGCATTCCATTAGTCTCTGAAATAGATGTATTGCTTCTATCATGAACCTACCAGGCATAAATCTGAATTGGTTGGCTGATATAGAAGCAGCTCTCTAGATTCTCTTTTCAATTACCTTCTCCCACAGCTTCATTGTATGACTCAGTAATTTAATGCCCCGATAGTTTTGGCATTGCTTTATATTGACATGTTGTATGATAATCCTTTACTTTTAGGTTAACAAGTTTAACATTCTATATTATCCTAATATAATATTGAACAATTTTAATCGTAAGTATTCTATCTTTGGTACATTTAAACTAGTGATAAAAATTTAGAGGATACTTAGTAGTCACTTAAAATGATTTTGGATTAGTACTCATTTAAAATAATTTTGGATTAAGTCATTATATATTATTGGGTAAATTATAATTATAATTTAAAATTTTTTCTAATTTTATAACACTAGATACAATTATATACTATATAAATCAAATATTTAAAGTTTCAATTTATTGCAAATATATTTATTCTTTTATTATTATTACTCATATAAAAGATTATATTTTACTGATATAAAAGACCATATTTCTTTGTTATGCTTTTATTCTCTGCCTTGCCTTCCATCGACTTTCTGGATTCTTCTATTCACCTTTTTCTCTTGTGTTTTTCTTTCAATAAGCTCAAATGCAAGTATAGTGTACTCTCAGTCTTCATTCAATTGGGTGGAGATCAGTTTCAAAGAAGAGGGTTGATTCTAGGTATCAAGTTCATATTTATAGCAAAAAGAACAAGCAGCAATTATGGAGGCTTAGGCGGTTGGGCTTGGGCGTTAGGCAAGAGCTTTATTCCTCAAGTTGTTGGTATTTCCAGCTCCTATGTGACATAGACAAAATTAGCCAATACTTATGCTTCGGGTTCTAAGGTACAGGTACGAACCATTAAAGCAAAATTTTTTAAGCGAACAATGGAACATAGTGAATATATTTCTCAGTATACTCAATGAGCAAAAGGAATGTTTGTGACACCATAATACCCCTAGGAGGATATATGGATGCACACAAAACAGACCTAGACAATCACAATTCACAATTCAAAGTGACTTATACAAATAAAAAATTACATATATCATATCCATAGATTGAAAATGTCATCATAAGTTATGGTTATTATAGGCCATTTACATATTGCAATCTTCACAAGTCTTACAAGCATTTACTAAAAAATTCCTTTTTAATATTTATGTTTATATCACAATGCTTAGATATAAAATCTTTCAAATTATTAAGCATCCTTCTTTGGTCATTACAGTTGTCTTAACCTTAACCATGTTTATCAAAACCTACACAAAGGAGAAACCACCATGCTAAGCATATAGCTTAGTGGGGAATAATGATGCAAGATGAAGACTACTTACAGCAGTCGCCTAACATTCACATTCAAATTATTCATGACATTTAAGTGATAGAAAATACATTATAAATTAAAGGTCATGAAATATACACATAACAATATTTGAATATGAAATCAGAGATTATTCATAATATAATTTTGCATTAGGACCGACCAAATATTACAACATATACAGAATTACCTGTTAATTTCTTTAGATATGGGTAACGGGAACAGAACAAAAGATAATTATGATCGGTATCTACAGAATAGGCAATAGCCTTTAAAACAAAAGAGACGTAAGTCTCTAAAATAGAAGACACCATAGTGTCTCAGAACATAAGCAACTGTAGACCCTTCTAGACATGCTTGTTTACTCTCAACTAAGACTTGGCATGATAAAACTAATCATCGGAGCATTATAATTACATTTCAGAATCACATTATAGAGTAACAAATTTATAACATACAAACTCATTCCCTTATGCTTGCATTATAATTTGAAAATGTTTATAATCTTATTTACTATGCTTTATGGTCATATTTCTTTTCAAAAATACATAAATGAAATCATTAAGGTATATAAAAATTACATGCATGATGAGTCTCATATTACCCTTATAAATGGGTTTGATAAGTTTCAATGACATCTGAAAAGGTTCAGATGAAGTTCTGTAGCATTTAGGTGAGGAAAATTCATGTTGGGCTAAAATGGGGTGATGCATGTCTGCACCCTCATACTCGCAACCGTGCTTGGCTAATTTCCAGTTTTCTTGGAATAGTTTTCCAGTTCCATTTTGTATGGCCATTTTGACTTAGACACTTGGGTTTTTTTTAGCAAAATGGTCTTCGAGACCAATGTTCCTCTGTGTCTTAATTTTCTAATGACATAAATTTCATGCAGCTTGGTTAAGTATTCTGGGGGTTATACCCAAAACACTACAGACTGTTCTAAAATAGGGACAATAACCAAAATTCAATTTCAAGCCAGAATTAGAAAATCTTAGAGGCAGAATCAAATTTTGGTTCCTTCATAAAAGTTTTAGGCATATATCTCTAGTTTAATCTAAAATTATAATTATCCAATTTAAAGGTCTACAAGGCAAGATATGGCCAAATTATTGAAGCCTGTTAAATGGAACCTATCCATTCAGCTAGGTACATATCCCAAATCAACTAACTTCAGTCTTATCGTACAATAGCAAAGCAAAAACACATCCAATTTAACCAAAACATCCCATTTGCCTATGGAATATTTCTTTTACCAATTCTTCTCACATCACTCTCATAAATTGAAGCAAACATATCAAAATTCCCATACCTCTTGATGGAGTGATCAAAATTTTCTTCACTCCACTTTCTTCCCTTTGCCTTTGTCTTTGATCTTCTCCTCCTCTACATATAACACACCCATTCAAAACTCATCTTCAATAATTACATACACATAACAAAACACTAGATGAAGAGGAGGTGAGGAAGGAGCTAATTTTCTTATCAATACATGAAATTAACTTAACTTAGATTTCAAATACTCCAATTTCTTGTGTTTCTTTCAAAATCTCCTTTAGAGATCAAATTTAGTATGAATTTTGATGCAGAGAGGAGCTCAAAATTCTGTGTTTTTAGTGTTAAGGTTGGCTTCATCTCATCCTCTTCATATTTATATGTAAATCTTATGGTGTGTAGAGTGACAAGCGGCTAATTCCCATTGCTTGTTAATTTCTTCAGACAGGGGTAACGGGAATAAAACAGAAGATAGCTATGATTGGTATCTACAAAAGAGGCAATAACCTCTAAAAAAAGAAACATAAGTCTCTAAAATAGAACATATCGTAATGTCTTAGAACAGAAACATTTGCAGACTCTTTTAAGCATGCCTATTTACCCATAACTAAGACTTGGCAGGTTGAAACTAATTATCAGAGCATTGTAATTACATTTTAGAATTACATTATAGAGTAGCAAATTTATAACATACAAATTCATTCCCTTATGCTTGCATTATAATTTGAAAATGTTTATCATGCTCAATCTTATTTGATTTGCTTTATGGTCATATTCCTTTTCAAAAATACATAAATGAATCATTAAGGTATATACAAATTACATATATAATGAGTCTCACATTACCCTTATAAATGGGTTTGCTAAGTTTCATTAACATTCAAAAAGGGTCAGATGACATTTGGTAGCTTTCGGTTGAGGAAAATTGATGTTTGGGCTAAAATGGAGTGATGCATGGCTGCATCCTTATACTTGTAACTGTGCTTGGCCAATTTCCATCTTTTCTCGAAACAAGTTTCTAGGTCCATTTTGTATAGCCATTTTGACTTAGGAATTGGGGTTTTTTAGCAAAATGATCTTCTAGACAAATATTGCTCTATGTCTTATTTTTTTAATGACATAAATTTCATGCAATTTGTTTAAGTATTCCTAGAGTTATACCCAAAATACTACAGGATGTTCTAAAATAAGGATAACAGCCGGAACTCAACTTCAAGCCAAAATTAAAAAATCTTAGAGTCAGAATCAAATTTTAGTTCTTTTATGAAATTTTTATACATATGTCTTTATTTAATATAAAATTGGCATTATCCAATTTTGAGGTCCACAAGCCAAGATATTGCCAAATTACTGAAGCCTATTCAGTGGAACCTATCCATTCAGCTAGTTACACATCCCAAATCAACTAATTTCAGTCTTATCACGTAACAAAGCAAAAACACATCCGATTTATCCAAAAACATCCCAATTGCCTATTTAATACTTGTTTTTACCAATTCTCCTAAATCACCCTTATAAATTCAAACAAACATATCGAAATTCCCATACCTCTTGAAGGAGTGATCAAAACCCTTTTTCTTCACTCCACTTGCTCCCTTTGCCTTTGTCTTTGGTCTTCTCTCCCTCTACACATAACAAACCCATTAAAAACTCATCTTCAACAAATTACATACACATAAAAAAAACCATGGATGAAGAGGAGGTAAGGAAGGAGCCAATTTTCATATCAATGCATGAAATTAACTTACCTTAGACTTCAAATACACCAATTTCTTGTGTTTCTTTCAAACCCCCCTTTAGAGATAAAATTTAGTATGAATTTTGATGTAGATAGGAGCTAAAAATTCTACATTTTGAGTGTTAGCACCAGCCTCATCTCACCCTCTTCATATTTTTATGTAAACCTTATAAAGTGTAGAGTGACAAGTGGTTAATTCCCATTGGTTCCTACTTTTCAATTTCATTAATTACAACTTGGTCACACCATTTTCTTATTCCATGTAATTGCATGCCATCTTTATTCATTTAGCATTTTATCCCATGATTAATTTATATTTATGCATGTATAACACAATTAATGAAAATTACCGAATTACCCCAACAAGTTTGTTAATACAGATTATGTCCCTACTAAGCACTCATTTTCATATTAGTTAACACCCATTACATATACTTTCATAGACATGACACATTCGTACTAGGGTATAGTTTGGGGCCTCATAATGTTTGATCAGTTGGCAACATATAACAGTACTATCATAGAGGATGACTTGGTTCAAGTTGTTATTAATTTCTTGGGTATAGCGTATAGACCTTTTGTTCGGTCTCTTGAAAATCATTTAGATGCAGTTTCTTTTGATGATTTATATAGATTATTACTTAGCGAAGAGGAGGATCTTGCTGCTAAAATAGAAGTGAAGCCACTTATATAACCTACGACTCATTATGTGAATTCAACTGTCATAGGATATTCATCTCAAGGTAGAGGAAGAAATCAAGTGATGACGCGTGGTAGAGAACGTTTCGATGTTGATACCTTTTATGGTGGAAATTTCCGATCTCCACATGAGCTTCCTCACGATTCTTACATAACTAGCAATTCGGTGGACAATATTCAGTGTCATAATTATAACAATTTTAGTTATATCTCTAAGCAAAGTCCTTCACCAAATCATAGAGCTACCAACCTATGACAACAAAACTTAAACTAAGTTAATCATGCTTCTAATATGGCAACATCAACTACGTAACCTCAATCTTGGCTCCTGGACACTAAAGCAACTCATGATCTTGCTCCTGATTTAGAAAATCTTGCCATTCATAATGAGTATTATGGTCCTGAAGCACTAAAAATTGGCAATGGTAAATTCCTTCCTATCTCTCATGTTGGTTCAACTTCTTGTCAATCTTCAAATAATTCTTTTAAGCTTCATAATGTTTTATGCATTCGTTCTTCTTGTCAGAATTTATTATCTCTTTCTACTTTTACTAACGCCAATAACATGTTTGTTGAATTATTTCCTAATTATTTCATGATTAAGGATGCCCACACGAAGGAGCTCCTTCATTTAGGCGAGAATGATAATGGTCTATGCTTTATGCTCTTAAAACCCATTTGATAAGCTCGTAGTCAAGTTACCATAACGACTTGCACTCTCAAGTAGTAGGATTCCCATTTGGGAAATGCAAATTATCAAACAGTTTGGCAAGCTCTTCAGCAAAATAAAATTCCTTTTGTTTCTCCTAATAAATCAAGTATTTGTCATCCTTGTAGTGTCAGTAAAAGTCATAAGTTGCCTTTTCTGGTCTCTCATTTCAAAGCTAATGGTCCACTTGATTTAATATGTTTTTTTTTCTTTGGGGTCTATCTCGTGCTCCTTCTGTGGATGGCAGCCGATATTATGTATTGTTTTATGATCATTATTTTAAATATTTTTGGATTTATTTTATTAAGTATAAATCTGAAGTGCTTATTATTTTTTATCAATTTTCGTCATATTATTGAAAAAAATTTTGATCGACGAATAAAATGCTTTCAAGGCAATTGGGGAGGGGAATACCAAGCCTTCCAATCATATTTACTTGAAAATGGAATAACTCAACGCAACTCCTATCCTAAAACTCTAAATAAAATGAATGTGCTGAAAGAAAACACCAACATATTATAGAAACTGGTTTGGTTTACTTCAACATTCCTCCATTCCCACAAATGATTGGACTTATGCTTTTGATATCATATTTACATAATAAATCAGTTGCCTACACCTATTCTTTCTTATTCTAATCTGTATCAAATTCTTTTTCAACAAAGTTCAGATTACAATAATTTGCATATTTTTTAATGTTGGTGTTATCCTTGGTTACAACTTTATGCTCCATACAAATTAGCACCTCATTCAAAATAGTGTGTTTTTATGGGATATAGTAAACTTCATAAAGGTTTCTATTGTCTTAATCTTGAATATAAAAAGTTTATTATTTCACGTAATGTTTTTTTTCACTTAATAAAAGTTTCCTTTTTCTAAATCTTTCATGACGAATTCCAATGTTCAAGATTCCTCACCAGCCACAATATTTTTACCATCACGATTCACTCACACTTCTACCTCACCACCATTACCTCAATTCTTGCCTAATGCAACTACCTTAGCCAATTCCAGATTCCTAAAAACACCTTTTACTATAAGAACAACATCATTCTACCTCACCCATATACCATAAACAACATCATTCTACCTCACCCATACACCATACATCAACATCCTATCATCCCAATGGCACTCCCAATATTGATGTCCCTTTTATTTCCTTAGCCAACACACCCACACCACCTATAGACCATCCATCCACGTTACCTATTCCCACTGCAACACCCATTATTGATAATTCCTTACTTGTGCCATATACATCACCATATAGAACTTCTACAACATCATCTGAATTGCCTTTAATTGTTGACTTAACTCGTTACAATTATGATAATACTGCACTACCTCGTTGACATCCTATGGTTACCAGATCTAAAGCTGGTACTCCTAAGCCTCATCAAATTTTTTACTTTCTTTGAAATTGAACCATCAACTTATAAACAAGCTAGTAAATCTGAAAAATGGAGGCAAGTAATGAAAGAAGAGTATAAGGTGATGATCCACAATAACTTTTGGGTTTTAGTGTCTCCTTCTCAAGTTGATAATATAGTTGGATGCAAATGGGTATATCGTATCAAGCGAAAGCCAGATGGTACATTTGATTGATATAAGGGGCATTTAGTGGAAAAGGGATTCAATTAATGACCAGGTGTGGATTACATTGACACTTTTAGTCCAGTTATTAAACCTATCACTATCCGTCTTTTATTATGATATGCCTTATCTAGTAATTGGTAGATTCAACAATTGGATGTTTCTAACGCTTTTTTGCATGGTTCACTTGATGAGAATGTCTTCATGTAACAACCGCAGGGGTATGTTCATCCTATATATCCGAACTATGATTGTAAATTACAAAAATCTATTTATGGATTGAAACAGGCACCTCAATAGTGGTTTAAGTGTTTGACAAATGCATTGATCAACCTCGATTTCAAGGGTTCAAAAATCAATACCTCTCTCTTCATCCTACATCATAGTTTGGTTCAAGTTTTTTGTTTGTTATATGTTAATGATATTATTATCATGGGAAACAATAGTCATATGGTCACCATCATAATTCAATCTCCCCAACAATCCTTTGCACTAAAGGATTTAGGACGTCTTTCTTACTTTTTAGGTATGGAGACACATAAGACTTCAAATGGTTTGTTACTCACGTAGTCCAAATATGTAAAAGTTTTTTTGAACAAACCTTATATGGAGGATGCAAATAGTGCTACTACACCAACTTGTGACAAAGTAAAATTGAGTATTCATGATGGGACTTCTTTTTCGGACACTACTCTTTATCAAATTATTGTTAGAGGCTTGCAATACCTCTATTTAAATCATCCTGATATTTGTTATGAGTCAAAAAGTTTCTCAATTCATCCATTTACCTACTAATCAACACTAGACAACAGTTCAATGAATATTAGATATCTTCTTGGCACTATTGGTCATGGAATTTTGCTAAGATGCTCAAGTTCTTTACATATCTTGGCTTACAGTGACTCTGATTGGGGAGGCAACGTTGATGCTCATAAGAGTACCATAGGCTTTGTTATTTATATTAGTAATAATTTAATATAATGGGGATCAAGGACACAAAGAATGATGGCTAAATCATTTATCGAAGCTGAGTATCATGTTGCTACTACTATTATAGTAGAGCTACAATCGGTTATGCAACAAATGGGTATTCCTTCAACATCCTCTCTTATTTTGTGGTGTGATAATTTAAGTGCTACTTTTCTCACTATTACACCTATTTTTCATACACGGTCTAAACATTTGGAAATTGAATTTCATTATATGCAGGATAAAGCTGCTAACAAAGAACTTCAAGTGCATTATATTGCAACTACCAATCAAGTGGCCAATGTTTTAACCAAACCGTTATCAAAGCACCGTTTTCATCATTTAAAGAATAAGCTGCCTATGTTGCCAAGACCAATTCAGCTTGTGGGATGGTGATGAGGATAACTAAAGTCCATACGTATTGTAACCATTATTATTTGGTTTGTTACGAATTGTGTATCTAGATTAATACTTATCTCGCATTTTAGATAGACATTATTCAGAATTATCCTACAGTTTAGATAGACATTATTCAGACTTATCCTATAGTTTTGTAAACTTTTGTAAACTCTCTATATATATATATCTTATGCTCAATATGAATGAAGTGCATTTACATTTTTAAATATCTTTCATAAAAGTATCATGTTAAAAGTGGCCAAGTAAGTTTCTAGTTCACTGAGTCAACGACATTTTGGTCACTTTTTTTATGTTTTAATGTCTTATAAATGGCAAGATTATTTGTGACAATAAATTATAATTTGAAGTTGTTAAAGGAAACAAATTAAAAAATAAAATCACTATAGGGTCAAGGGTAGTACCAAAATACAAACCTATCTTTATTATGCATGAAGAATGGTTGACCTATAAAGTTTTAAACATTTGAAGGTGTTGGAAAATTGGAGAACATTGCTTTGTAGAGTGTACTAGTATTAGAGAGTTACAACTAGTATTAAAAAGAGACTTTAATGCAATAGTGAAGTATGGAACTACTATAAGACTTTTTGAAATCAAGTGATGAATAATTTTGTCTCCATATCACTCATTCATACATATATGTTTTATTGTTTTCATTTTGTAGTATATTAAGAGTCGCTTTGACCTTGAAAAGACTCATCTTTTACTACTTTTGCTAAGTTATTTTTATGTTTGTAGGATTTAATTCATCTCTATCCAAATAAATGGTATTCATTTAAGTTTGGATCGCAGTAATAAGAGTTTTAATATCCCGTGTAGAAATATTATAGATGTGATCTATCGTACAAGCCGTCCAAAACTACAGTATTTTTTTCTCTTTCCAGTTCAAGATAGGAAGTAACAATTCAAATTTATAGAGCATTAACTCTAGAATCAACAAATAGCTTGCCACTTGTGATAAATTGTATCTTTGTCGAATAACACTTAGGTCAAGGTCATAATAGTTGTGATTAAAATACCAAAAACTTAGCTACATATCTATTTGGTTCGAGAAGTACTAACATCAAATAAAGGAAGATTAGAGTAATCTATGAGCTTAAGTCAATTTAAGATAACAAGCAAGAGAATGAAAAGAGTGTTCCAATTGTTATGGTTGCCAATACAATACTGGTAGAAATCCAGAGAGGGTTCAAGCAAAGTTTTTAGTGCTGTTCCATACTAGCTGATACTGTATCGGCCAGAAAACGGAATGGTATCGACCATTAGTACTGGCTGGTATCATTGTTTTCGTATGGTACAGGCTGGTACCATTTTTTGGCATAGTACTAGCTGGTACCGTAACTTTTAAAACCCTAGGGACTAAATAGCAAAATTTCAAAATTATTTACCCACCCCTTAACCCAATCCTCACTCATCTACTTCCTCTCTCTCTCATTTGTATTCTTCTCTCTCTTAATCTCAGACACTCTCTCCATTCTCTCTCGTTCTCCTCTCCGGCGATGACAAATCCACCGCACGACTTTCAGCTTCCTCCACGCCACCACCGCACCACTTTCAACCCTCCTCCTAGCGAACGATGCCACTACCAAACCACTTTCAGGCTTCAACCCTCCTCTATACCACTCACTTCCATGGGGGACGCCACGACCTTTCAACTTCAGTCGTCCACTGTTACCTATCGCCACTGTATTTGGAATTGTCATAACTAGAAAAAATCCAAATTCAAACCCGTCCCGATGCTAATATCCAAAGAAAATACCAAGATTGTGAAAATTTTTAGGTGTGTTTTCTTTTCTGCTTAATTGCATTTGTGATTGTGAAAGAGTTGGAACTTGGAACTTAGAATTAGATTGTGATTTGGATTTATGATTTGTGTATGTTTGAATATCAAGATTGGAAATGAATGAAATGATCCATGATTATGTTTATCTAGATGGAGGTTTGGTTTAAGTCTGTTGCATTGGTAGTGGTTTGGTTTATGTAGGATTTATCTTAAGTGAATGAAATGGTTGTGGTTTGGTTTATGTGAATGAAATGCACTGTGGGCATGCACGAATTTGAAAGTTTCATGTTTCAACTTAAAATAAAGAATGAGAATGTTATTTAAACTTTAGAGTAAATAATTAATTGAAAATTGATATAATATTTTGTTACATATTCTTAAAATTAGTATAATATTGTTGGGTATTGGGTTGATGTAAACTTATAAAGTATACAGTACAAGTGTATAATATGACAATTGACTACTTCACAAAATTTTAAAAAATTTATAGACTATTTAATAAATTTTAAAAATTATCCAAGCCGACACCCGATATTGATCAGTACTAGTATAGTGTCATACAAAAACTTGATCCAATATTAGGGCTAGTATGTTACTCGCAACATTGGGTTCAAGTCAATGTTACGAATATCGTATCGGACTTGGTACCAGATTGGGTTCTGGTACGGTATTGTATCGGTACCGGTTAATACCGAATACCGTTTCGAGTAATTTTTAAATTTATGAAATAGTCCCTGAAATTTTTTTAAAATTACAAAATAATTCATTGTCATATTGTACAGTTGTGTTGTATATTTTTAACCATATCTCCAAAAATCATAATAATAAATAATAATCATAATTTTAATTTAATTTATAAAATTAATTTAATAATTATTAATAAATATAATTAAATTTAAAATATATTTTAAAATAT
>JANKYE010000001.1:19128574-19141078 GCA_032467995.1 Erythroxylum dillonii | reverse complement strand
TGTATATTTCTAAGTATGTAATGATATATACGTCTATGTATTTATACACATTGACTGACTCCAACTAAAGAAACAAAATCAAGGAAATAATTATATAACATTAATATACATGATTCTAGGAGAAAATAAGGATAAATGTATGTTGATGTTTGAATTTAGGATTATGTTAATCCCCCCCCCCCTAAACTCAATGTGATAGTGAAGACGATAACTTGAGTTTAGAGAGATCTTCAAAATGTTGAGGCAAATGTGATTCGGTTAAAAGATCGACAATCTGCAGTTAGGATGAGAAAGGAACAAGTTGTATAGTGTCTTGAAGCGCCTGATTGCTTACATAATCAATCTCAATGTGTTTTGTTCGTTCATAAAAGACATCATTGTGGGCAATCTACATGGCACTATAATTGTCATAAAAGAGAGGAACCACTAAAGTAAACTAGACACCTATGTCTTGAAGTAACCATTTTAAACAGAGGAGCTCAGGATAGTGTCAATTAAGGCTCGTTATTCTAATTCAATACTTGAGCGAGAGACATTCATTTTTTTCTTGCTACGCTAAGCAATGAGAAATGTGCTAAGAAAGAAGTAATAGCCAGTAGTGGATCGACAATTAGTTGGGTCTCTAGCCTAGCCTAGTTAACATCAAAGTATACACATAAGTCCAAAGAAGATGAATGATTGAAGTGAAGGTTCTTAGAATACACCAAAGTATGCAGAGAATATTAAAAAAGTGAGTGGTTTAAGGTATAGATATTAGCTGACTCACAATATGAATAGTATGAGCAATATTTCAACGAGTGACAATGAGGTATATAAGACTGCCAACTAGCTGTCAATAAAGTATGTCATCACTAAGAAGAGTTCCATTAGTAGTATAAACATGATCATTTAAATCAAGTGGGGTGCTAGCAGTTTTAATGTCAGTAAGGACAACATGAGAGATAAGATTAGTAGTATATTTTGCATAGGATAAATAGTAACTCGAATTGTCAGAAAATACTTTTGACCGAAAAAATAACTTGGGGGGCCTAAATCTTTCATTTCAATTGTTAATGAAGTAAGGATTTGAGAGCAAAGATCTCCTGAGTGTCATTGTTGTTTATTATCATATCATCAACATAGAGAAGAAGAAGAGTGCACCATTGATATATTTTTTAGAGAAACAAGGCAAGATTATAAAAGCTAGATGTGAAGTCAAGACATTTAATGGTAGAGCTAAATTTAGCAAACTATACTCAAAGAGCTTGTTTAAGACCATACAAAGCTTTATGAAGGCGATAAACTTTATTATATAGATTAGCATACCTAGGTGGAGGTTGCATATATACTTCTTCAATAAGATCATCATTGAGAAAGGCATTCTGGATATTCGTCTCCAAGAGTCCCAATACTTCTTGGAAGTTAATGGCATAAGATTGCGGATTGAAGTTAGTTGAGCTATAAGGGAAAAAGTCTCCTCGTATTCAATTCCATATTCTTAAGTAAACCCTTTAGTAACTAATATGGTTTTGTATCTTTCAACTGATCTATCATCTCAAGTCTTGATTTTTTGGACCCATAGACTCATTTACAACCAATATCATACTTGTTTAGAGGTAAGTTAACCAAGTCCTAAGTATTGGTGTTTAAGAGGGCTTGTAGTTCTTCTGCCATTACATATTGCCATAAAGAGTCAAAGGTAGCCTCAAAGATAGGTGCGAGGTTCATATAGAGAAAAATAGTTTAATAAACATCGAATTTCTAAGAAAAATAAAAGGTTGACTTAGTCGAGAGGATCAACAAAAAAGTTGCTGAGACTCGATATATTATGATGAATGAATAGATGGGACTGAGACATTTGGTGAAGGTGGAGGATTTGTAGCTATGGAAGATACAATAAAATCAGGCGCTAATTATGTTGATCTATTATAACTGTAAGATAGATTTGCATTAAAAAATCAAGAAAAAAAGATATGGTAGGATCAGAAAGAAATTGTTGTGAGGGCTCGTTGACTTGGTATTTTGAGAGTGTAGATAAAATTTTATGCTCCTAAAAGATGATATGTTGAGAGATTCGAAGTTTTTGAGATAGGAGATCCTAACATCTACATATAAGCTTTATGTTGTACCTCATAAAACATCATAAATGTGCTCTTAGTTCTAGTGTGGTGTGCTCATAAGGTTGTAAAAGAATGAAGCACACACAAAGACTTTAAGAGACTGATAGTCAGGATCACGATTGAATAAGTGCTTATAAGGAGAGACGTTACCTATTATAAGAGAAGGAACGTGGTTGAAAATATAGATAGTACTAAAGGTTGCTTCACACCAAAGGTTTTAGGATAGGAAGAGGATATAAAAGGGCTCAAACAGTGTCAAAAATATGTCTATGTTTGTATTCAGCCCAACCATTTTATTGAGATGTGTTTGGGAAGGATCTCTGAATGATGGTCCCCTGTTGAATAAGGAAATTAGTGAAATTTGTATCCTTGTAATATTATAATCTTGCTAGAAAACTAAGTTTGAATCATATTAGCAAAACGACAATAAATGGAGAATAGTTAAAATCGATATCACATTAGATAAATCTATAGATAATGATAAAAATAATCGACAAAGATCATATAATAATATCTTATACTACCGATAGTTTCAGGAGAGTAAGCCTTGGAGCAATTGATAAGGTTATTCCTTTGTGACCGGAAGGTCACTAGTTAAATATTCTCTTTGTAAAATACAAAGGGAAGACATCGTATAATTGATGACCCTCCCTGACTCTCGCAAAGCGGGAAACTTTGTGCATTGGGGCAGCCCCTCACGACTGATAGTTTCATGAGATGCATGGCCCGAAATATCAAAGTGAATTAGATTAAAAGGCGTTAAACAAATGTAATCATTAAGAGAAAAAAGACTTTTAGATAGTTAATAAGAAGCAATCAAAATGTTCAGTCCTAACATGACCTAGAGTAACACTAGAGATTAAGAATCCTAATCTAGAAGTAGAAAGATGACCTAAGTGAGAGTGTCATGTATGAAAAGTGACAGCAAACAACTATATAACCTTAGCTCATCTCCCAAGGATCACGCCTGTCTGTGGATCTTGCATAATGCAACCATGACTCAAAAAAGTTGATTAAAACTAAGTTCGCATAATTGTCCAAAAAAAACAAGATTTAACAAGAGTTTGTGAACAAGAAGAATTTTAAGTAAAAGTAATTTGGATATGTGTGAACAGTGTTGATATATTATATATACATAGCAGAGTTATCAACAGTATGAAAAATGTATGGAATATATGGTATTGTTAAAGATTCAATAATGGAAAAATCACAGATCATATGATTGTAACAAGCAGAATCAAGATACCAAGAGGTTGAGGTACTTGATGTGATGATAGATAAGGAAAAAGATGATATAGTATTAGAGTCTAGTTGGAGCTATGGAAGAAGGGCATAAAGATCATTTAAAGAGAATTTATGAGAGATGCTCTTTGTTGGGCCCTCAGTAGCAGCAGTAGTAGTCAAAGTAGGCTTAAGGGACTTGAACGAATTACCTTGTCCAGAGTTTTGTTTGGACTATTTCTTACATTTAGAGATGTGATACCCAGGCTGTTTGTAGTACCTGCAAGATCCCTTACATAACCTTTTACTTGAGTTATAAGCAGTTTGAGAAGAGGTATGAGTTTCAAGAATAACATTAGTAGATGGGAAATTTTTTTTCCATATAGAGTGTATTGAGGCAACTTTCCTTTGAGATGAGCTCATTAATTATAAGGTCGAGATTGGGTATAGTTCCTCCATAAAGAAGAGAGCCACAAATGAGTTCAAATTCACCCTTGAGAGTCATCAACAAATTCCATACGTGTTGATGATCACAAAGATTTAAGTAGATTGCAGCAGTATTAGGACTAGGCCAGGTAAGATCACCAAGTGCTAGTTGATCCCAAAGTTCTTGCAATTTGGACATATAACTATGTATTATTTGTCCAAGTTGTTACATTCAATGGAGTCCTTATATAATTAAAATTAGTGGACATAATCAAATATAGAATAACATTTAAAAAAAATTCCATACCTATTGGGCTATTTTAAAGCATCGAAAGTCGAGTTTAATGGCTTTAGCATATGTATTATGAAACTATGTTAAGATTTAATGATTCATTCCATCCCAAGCTACCAATCATTCTATGAATTCATCAATGTCTTTATCTTTCTTTTGAGTAGTTTTGGATATTTCTCTAGTATCAATACTCCAAAGGGGTCTCCGATTAAGAAAGCTACATATTTTCTTAGCCCAAAGATCATATTTGAACCATCAAATATGGTTTTAATAGGGTTAGGAATGTATTAGGGAAGTTTGGACATATATAGTGAATAAAGACAATAAAAGAAGAGAAAATTTACTTGTAGAGATAGAATTTGATTATTCTAACCTTAAAATTGAATCCGAAAAGTTGAAAATTGTTAGGAACCAACGGTGTGATCAATTTGTTGATCAACTCTTTTTTGGTCAAATTGAACCAGTGGGTTTGAACTGAACCAGGAGAGAGTTAATGTTGAAATATGGACAGATCAAGAAGTGGTATGTGGACAAAATATATAAAGATATATGGCAAATGAAATGGAGACACGTGGAACTAATGACGTGTCACAGATGTGTTGATGTGGCGCTGAATATGACAATAATGTCGCGACAACTAGGATGCTTGATGATGTGGCATTGACAAGATGTTTAATGATGTGGCAGTTGATGTGTGTGATGACATGTTTCACAATGTGTCTGGCCTTTTGGGACTAAACAGTCTTTTTGCTTGGAAGCTAAACGACGTTGTTTAGATCATCTTCTTCCTCCAAACAATCACAGTTAGGGTTTTCTCAACTCAGCGGTTTTTGGTAACTCGTGAATGCACGTGTAGCAATATATGGTAATGTTCTTTATACCGTTGCAATTTGGTCAAATCGAGGAACAATTTGATATATGGCAAAATATTTTTAGAGTAGATTAACAATCTAAAATGTGTGGACAGAAGGCTGCAAAAAAATAGTTGAAAAAAAACTCCAAAATTTTAAGTCCTTTTTATAAAGGAGGCTATGATACCATATAGAAATAAGGAGTAGAGAAAGAATGACGAAAGGTTTTGTATATTTCTATATGTATGTAATGATATAGACGTCCATGTATTTATACATGTTGGGTGACTCCAACTGAAGAAACAAAATTAAGGAAATAATTACATAGCATTAATATACATGCTTCTAGGAGAAAACTAAGGCTAAATATATACTAATGTTTGACTTCTAAGATTATGCTAATAGGATAGAAGAAGGTACAAAAGATTCTATGGTGGCCTAGCCCTACGAACCTCAGGGAATTAAGGGACTTCCTCAGTCATACATAAGAGGGTACGGAGAGATAGCTTATCCTCTAACTGACTTGTTGAATAAGTCACATGCTTCGAAGTGGGAGTGGCAGCAAGGGCAGCAGGAGCCCTTCAAAAATCTTAAAAGAGCTATCACGGCAGCACTAGTCCTGACTCTTCCAGATTTCTCCAAACCTTTTGTTATGGAAATGGAAGCAAGCGGACTAGGTATAGGAGCAATATTACAACAGGAGAAGCATCCCATAGTATTCTTGAGCAAGAGTCTGGCCACAAGGCACCGAGGTTTATCAACATACGAGAAGTTCTTAGCTGTAATTAAAGCCATAAAACAATAGCATCATTACCTAAGCGTGATGCCCTGGGAAGAGGACCCTACTATGCAGAATCTGATCAAAAGGGTAGGAACAAGGGGCGGTTAGATCAGGAGCGTATGAATGGAAGAATGGACTGTTGATATGGAAGGGAAGATTGGTGGTCAGATTCAATACGTAACTATGATGTAAACTGATTTAGATGAGACATGACAAAGCAGTGGCTGGAAATTCCAGAATATTAGCAACCACTAAGAAGCTGCACAATTTATTTCACTGGAAGGGATCGGCCAAAGCCATTGGAATCACATCAAAAGATGCATGGTTTGTCAAAATAACAAGTATGATACTTCTATATACCTAGGACTATTACAACCATTAACCATTCTCGACAGGAGCTGGAGGGAACTTACCCCGAACTTCATCAAAGGCCTCCCCAAATTTAAGGGAAATTCTGTAATCTTGGTAGTGATCCACCGGTTCACCAAATACCCTCTTTTCATTCCAGTTAAACACCTCTATTCATCTGTAGATATTACTTGATTATTAATTGATCACGTCTTTTAAGTTGCATGGAATGCCTGATCTTATTCTCTCCCCCTCCTCTCTTTTCTCTCTCTAGTTTGTTGCGATTCTTTTCTTTGTGTTCATTCTTCTTCCTCCCCTCCTTGATTTTCATTCTTCTTCCTTCCCTCCTTGATTCATTTCCTTAGTAAAACACAATGTGGTAAACTTCAACTTTTGGACATTTTTCCACTAGGACCCTGATACATGTATTTCTGTGGTTGGTACAAAAGGTTTGTCTATGGCATGAGTTAAGAGAGCATTGTCTTAAATCTACCTTGAGATTTCTGAGACTCATATTCCAATTACTTGATGGTTTTATCTGTCAAGTTAACATTCATTCTAATGGGTGAATATTGATTAAAAAGAAATAGCTTTGTTTGGGTGGTCTCAGTCTCCTAATGCAAAACAAAAGTTTGCCCTTTCTGGTTTATGTTTCACTCGTTTTTTTGTTTTAAGACGAGGAAAAAGTAGGGACAGTAGGATAACCGATACAACCCCATTTAATCATTCTTGTTCCTAAGATCTGCCCACGATGCAATCAAGAACCCATTACCACCCACTTTTCGGATGGTACATATATGTACATCAACAAATAGATGTAAGCAACCAAAATCCACACTGTTCAAAGACAAACCGAAAAACAGTAAGAACTTATCATCACTCGTTCTGATACTCAGGATTGAATGCAAGGGCCTCACGATAGATCAGCTCCTTCATTTGTTCCTCAGAGAGTGCATGCTGCTCAAAGTCAAAGCTGAAGGGCGTCATGCACACTGGCTCATCACTTACGTCATGTAGCGATGTTAAGTAAGGATGAGCAAGAGCTTCCTCCACTGTAACAAATTATCATTTGTATCCCATGTCATCATAGATGGAAAAAAGAAAATTTGTTGACTCAACAAAGAAATACTATAGACAAAGAAGAGAAAACATTGCACAGTATCATGAGACGATTTGCAACATTATAAAGATGTTTACAGATGATCAGCATTGTAAGCGAGTATAGGTCAGAACAGTATACTGAACTTTCCAGCTAGATGTAACAAAATCATTGAGATTCTCTTGAAGCAATAGCAGGAAACAAATTGAATAATTGGTAATGCAAGACCGGGACACTGAGGAATTACGTCATGCCAATTATGACATTCGGATGTAAACAAAATCATTGAAATTCTGCTGACCTGAGATCCTTAATCTGGGATCAAATGTTAACATCTTCTCAACAAGATCAATAGCTACTGGGTGGACAGTTGGAAACTTTTCAGTGAACGACTGACGACGATAAAGAGGAAGTTGTCGGATGTATCTCTTGGCATTTTCATTCAAAAACCCCAATTCAGCTTCTGTTGGAGTGCCAATCAACTGCAAGATTCAGTATCAGTTAACTTCATGTCATTACATTGCACAACTTACCCACTAAACTCAAGCAGATGACATCCTGAAGTTTGTCATGAAATAGGAAGAAAGAGGTTAAAATTACCTCCATAAGCAAATGTAGCTGATTCACCTGATCTCTACCAGGGAACAGGGGCTTTCTATCCATCAGTTCCATGAAAATACAACCCACCGACCAAACATCGATAGCAGCAGTATAATCTGAGGAATTCAACAACAACTCTGGTGCCCGATACCATCTTGTAACAACATATTCTGTCATGAAATCAGTTTCTGATGTAACCCGAGCAAGACCAAAATCACATATCTTTAGGTCACAATTGGCATTCAAGAGAAGATTGCTAGGTTTTAAATCTCGGTGTAGAACATTTGCGGAATGTATGTACTTTAATCCTCGGAGAATTTGATAGAGGAAGTACTGCATAAAAAATGAATATATATATAAAAGCAGGATATATATGATACTGATCATTAACTAACAAAAAGAACATTGTGCAAGTTGAACTCACCAAACCATAGGCTGTATCAGTTTTTAATTTGGTTGAATTTCACGCTGTTATTTTATCAGTTGCAGGCTGTCTACTACTCCAGTTATACATTTTATGTTAAAGGACAATGGTGTTTTGATTTGAAAGAACTGAAAAAGACTTTCACTTCGGGCCAAACATGTCTAGAACCACATAGTTAGAGCCAATTTTTAAGATCCAAACAGAAGTTGCAAAAAGTTAAAGGTTATCCAGAAAATATTCAGTGAGAAGTGTAAAGCATTAAATGTCTCAATGTTATCCTGTTCACGTCCCCTATTCAGTCAACCATTTTCTGTACAAGTAAAATCCTAATGAACTTTATATATGTTCACAGGACAAGATGTAACAGTTCATAATATGTGGAATTCCATAGCAATCTCAAATTGGGAAGTACTTGTTGAAGTTTCATACAGCAGTTGGTAATAAAATTTCAAACAATTATTAATCTACCTGACATAATAACAACCCATCTAATGCTCACATATTCACAGAGGACATTCAGCTGTTCATTGTGAGAGAGGAGTGCCAAATACATGTTAATATTAGGGATCTTATCAAAGACATTTATGTTCTGGGTCTCCTAAATTAAACAATTGTTAATTTTTTTAAGCCACAACAGCATCCATAACTGGTGCTGAAAGCTTATCAGGGGAGTAAGGTCATAAAGCAGGCAGTTATTATCAAAATGGAACATTCAAAACTTAAGACTGAAGAAATTTAGCAAAAATTCCTTCATCCCTCAGTCTCCCCCATAAAAAGATAAGAAAGAAGGTACCTATCTGTAATACAAGCATAGGTTTTTCAATTTCAGACAAATCATTTAAAATAAAGTCAAAAGGAATTAAGCACAAATTTCTCTTCTCTATACTCAGAAGGCTTTAATGCCAATCCAACATAGCGGTATTTGGCTATCCCACCTTAATTCAGGTCTGACACAACATTTAAGTAGTTTTCAAACACTGTTGATTATCTAACTGCTAAATCTTAAACCATTAATGTTGTTTTCAAACACTGTTGATTATCTAACTGCTAAATCTTAAACCATTTAGTCTTTCTATTCTTATTTTCGAATTTTTTGGTAGCTTTCCTTCTGTATTTTAAATGAGAATGTAATTCATCTCTACAATATCAATAGTCTTAGTTCAATTTTCAACTTCTATAGTGATCCTTCTAACAGGATACTATGAAACAAAAATTCCTTTTTCTCCAAATATTTTTATAGAACCACATGAGGTAGGTCTATAATTGATTCAAGATTAATAAGAAGGCAGTATATGCAATTACAGCTTCACAAAACTACATTTAAAAGCTTAAATATCCTAGAAGAATATTCTTTTGCCATGACCACAAACATAATATCATCTAACATTGCACTAGCCCCAACAACATAACAGCCAGACCAAGGAACAACGTCACTTGATTCATTTGAAGGCTTATCATCAGGCTACAGGTGAATGGTGTAAATGAACAAGCACCAAGAAAAAAAGGCCTCCATATCAGTTACTCATGGATGAACCATTGATTTCTACCGACTACAAATAGCAACATCAAAAGCTTTGCTCACACAAGACATGTGGAGTGCTTACAAGAAGACTCAAGTTGATCTACAGCTAAATAGTCGAAGTGTACGAGACTTCTGATGGCACAGAATGTATTACCAATTAACATTACAACTAAACATGAAATATCAATGCCAACCTGACAATGTTCCTCGGACAATGCCTGATTAGAACGAATTATCTGATGCAGGTCAGTATCCATTAGCTCATAGGCAATATAAACATCATTGAATGATTCTCTTTGGGGTGGGGGTATTATATCCCTGATTGCAACAACCTGAACCACAAACAAATTTTCCATTGATAAAAGATTTTTCTAGAAAAATTATGCAATTCATTTCAGTTGTACCAATCTCTATAAAGTCTTAAAATTAAAAAAATCTAACACACACATGCATAAGTAAATTGAAATTCTAAGAAAAACAATCCAAAAATTGTGATCAGTTTATACTAGACTTCAAAACAAGGCAAATTAGCCAGTGCAAACAAGACTATCACAGCTATCGACTAGCCAACAAATTTCAATTTTGAAAGTATGAGAGCCATAGTTCAGTGACAATATTCCTTTGATCATCTACTCCAATATCAGCACAGAAACTTTAATGCAAAGTTCAGAACTACCATCAAGCCAACAACTCCATGAACGTGATATTTTGGGAAAATAATCCAGTATATTATTGAGAATATCTTCCATTTGCACCTTTAATTTCATAAAGTGCCATGTGCTGAGAGAAGCTCTAGTAATGACTCACAGATGAAACAATAATTGACCAGTTGAACCTCATAAACGTGTTCTTTTATTCGTACACAAAACATCAACTTCATGAAACAACTTTCCAGATGGATAAGCCATATATACTTGTCTCCCACTGGTAACATGCAACAATTGCTTTCTCATTCAAAAGTGGCAAGATAAGACAAAGTTCCTGAAATGACTTTACAAAACTTTACATAGAAAGTACTGCTAGCTGCCAATTATTTCCATCCACCAAAGATGGCCATCAGTGAACACTTTTTCCTATTGAAAAGAGAATCCCGATTGGTTTTGGGATGTAGCTTGCTGTTTGGAATCCCTATTGGTTTTAGGATGTAGCTTGCTATTTGTGTCATTTCTTGCACAAAAACGAAATGAATTGAATCAATAACGGATGAAGTATTTTTGACCTTTTGTTTAATAGCTTATCCAATGCAGACAATTCACATAAAATTAAATAAAAAAACTAAAATTCAATCAAATTCCTAACAAAAAAATGTACAAGAACCCGTAATTAATCACTCACTGACGTTTTCATGATCCATGTGCCGAACTAACTTTATCTCACGGAGAGTCCTCTTGGCATCAATCTTGTTATCAAATGCATTAGTTATCTTCTTTATTGCCACATGCTCACCAGTCTCAGAGTTCAATGCCGAGCTACACATAAGAAAGCAAAACAACACAAAATCATCAGAACTTTCTACACCAAATATTGAAGTGCTTGCATTCACCTCAACCATACTAGTCCAAATTTATCATGAAGCAAACTTTGTAACAACTGCACAAGAAAAGAAAGTATACAAAAAAAAAACCACCAACCAGAGAAAATTTAGAATTCTTCAAAGTAACATTTCCAAGTAAGAAAAGAAGCTCCAAAAGATAACATTAGAAATGGAAACACTTTACGCACTTGTAGAAAAGAAAAAAAAGTAAGTAAACATAAACAGTGTGTGTACCAGACGATGCCGTAAGCGCCTTTGCCGATGGGCATAATAGGAGGCTTATACTTAGCAGTCACCTCAAAAATATTACCGAATATGTTATACTGAATAAACCTCCCACCGTGGCTGAGATTCGCCGGAATATTATCGATCCCGGAGGGTATAGGGTGCGGCTGCTGCTGTTGCTGTGGCGGCTCCGCCGCCGCTCCCTCCACCATCTCGGTGTCAGGCTGCTGCCCCGTTCTGTCCATTCGATAACTTCGCTGGAGGACTCTGTTGGTGGGTCCGATTGGTTCTCCGAGTGCTTTCCGGTCAACAGATCTAAACCTCTCCTCTACCCGCGCTGGTTAGACAGAGCCTCTCTGCCACTGTTATTTGTTTCTTTTTTGGCTGGCGTCTTTTTTCTCTTTCTCTACTTTGTAGTTTTGTTTTGGTGAATTGGGTTGTTGACACGTGGCAACTGGAATTGTGCTTTCCTATTGAAAACATGGTAAATTTATAAGCCTGTAGGTGTGGAAATGTGGACTTGATTTCCACTTTTTGGTAGGATTGGAAGACTGGAAAAATACGAGCAGAGATTGTCTGATTGGAACAAATCACAAACTTTTTCGTGTGGAAAGGGGAGATTTGAAACAAAAAGTTGCAGTCAAATAAGCAAGACTTGTTGATGGGTTATAAGTCTTTGTTGGTTGTAGTATGGAGTTTCCATCATTTACTCGGAACTCCTAACAAGTTTTAAGGTTGGTACGTACATGGCATCGTTACTATGGCCTTCTTTGAAGGAAAAGGTGATATGAATCTATTGAATTTAGAACATAAAAGAGGGAGACTGTAGTCTATGTTGAAAATGTAACATCCCAATCCTAACAGGAAGGGTAGAATCGTAATTTGGTATAGGATGAGATTGATTGGGACTAATTAGAAATTTTCCTGCATACTGATATTGGTGAATAGTGAATTTTTGCACATGAAAAATAACTGTATATGCATACATGACATTCCCGGTAATTAGGCCTAAACGGAATTTTATTGTGATTAATGTGGAAATTGTGTTTGAAAAATTTATTGGAGTGATCCATTGTGTGTTT
>JANKYE010000001.1:19099079-19128474 GCA_032467995.1 Erythroxylum dillonii | reverse complement strand
CTTTTTGTTCATTAAATGGCTTTTGTAAATTATTATTGAATGATTGTAATAACTGAAAATGTTTATTTATGAACGTGTGCTCAGATTGTTTATTGTCTATTCCGCGCACAAGAGTGTAATGAAAAAGAAAAATTTATACTGAGTTTCGACTGACTGATATAGCACGCCACCCTCGCAGGGCACGGACTAGGATATCACCAACGATGTCGGGTTCGGGTCACGCGAGAGTAGGGTGTTACAGAAAATAATTCTCTTTATTTAAATTACTATAACCTAATTAACATGTAAAAATGCTATATTTAAATGATGTTATGAATGGCCTTCCATATTCCAACAAAAAAGGATGATGAGCCAGCCAAGGCATTGCAGTGTTCCAAACTTTGTTTTTTCTTCGCATTTTCCTTCTTTCTCAACATTCTCAAAGGTAAAGCACTAAAATGCATTTTGTTTGCTAAAAAATTACATAAATTAAGACTTATGTTAGTTTTACTTTTAATCAAAAGGGTTCAGTTGCTTGCAAAGGTGGTCCAAAAAATTGATTCTCATTTACAACAAGTACGTATGGTCCTCTTTGCCATAATGGAATCAGAAATTAATTAAGCTTCCATTGTTAAGCTCTTGAAGAACATTTGAGGAGGAATAGAGGAAACAAACAGACAAGCTTGCCAAAGAATGAGCTGGGGAAGTGCAAAATGATGGATTTATTGGAGTTGCATATATGTATGAATTCCACTTCTCCTTGGAGTTTAAAAGGCAGGATCAAACAACTACAGGTACTGAATTATGAAGTTATTGCTTTACTCGGGAGCTTCTTTGACGGTCTTTCCTTTCTCTCTTAGTTTGGCCACAGCTTTTTTCAAGGCTTCCTTCCTCTTCTTACTAGCAATTATTTTTGCCTGTACACCACTCACATTTGGGTCCTTTTTCTCTTCTGGTGGAGGTGGTGGTGGCCTTCTAGCAGCAATTGCATTGGAGCCACCAACGTTTAAGCCCAGAATTACACCAGTCAATCCCAAAGTCAAAGACCTGCATTACAAATCTCTGTTCAAATTAAGAGAAACTGTATGAAAATAGTAATCGAAAAAGTATTGCTTTATACTCGGTCTCCAAGGCACATTTGTGCAAAGAGACCAACCTGCGCTGTACAAGTTTGCTTTGCGAAACAGACTTCAAATTTCCACTGCAAATGCACACAGATTTAGACCTTGGAAATGGAACACGTGCAGAATTGCGTGAGATGGGAGTTGCAGAAGCTGCTGGTGTTATGTTGAGTGAATAAGCCATGATTTTGGCTGAATTGAAGGGAGTGAGATGGCCTTTTTCATTTTAATGACTTTACATAAAAGGGATAGTGCTCTGAGGTCCAACATGTCACCGACAAGGGTGATGGAAATCTATTGGCTGCTAGCAGATAAGGTTTTAGTATTGTTATGTAAGTGGACCCGTTTCGAGCCTCTTTGCTCAGATTTTAATCTCTTTTTCCATCACTTGGGCGTGTGATCTTTGTGGCTCTATACGCACAGAGACCCAAATCAGGAGCCATCACATTAAATACTAATTATATCAGCATTTTGCACTCATTTCTTTTGTGCACAGGTGTGATCATTGTCGCCTTTCGGTAGAAAAAGATCATCACACATTCCGAATAGTTAATGGAATATTCAATACGATGAAGCATATCCAATCCACATAAATGGAGACTGGACAAAGCTGATTAGTCGTGCAGTTGAGCTTTGTTAAATGCCATTGAACCTAACAAGTCATACCAGTCCTCCCATGCAAATTGGCAACAATTGAGCTTTGTTAAATGCCATTGAACCTAACAAGTCGTACCACTCATCCCATGCAAATTGGCAATTCATAGCTTGGCTTACAACAAATAATACATAATTCACAGTGACGACAAACATTAATAAACCACGAAGAAATAAACTAACAGAATGGGGACATATAACTCAAACTGAAATTTTGCATTCCATATAACTCAAAACTGAAATTTTGCATTCCATACTCAAGCTCTAAGTTCCAAAACATGTGTCGTTCCAAAGTTATTATAAAAGGATATAATTTTGCAAGAAAAAATAAAAAAAAAAATTAACTTCATGGATTGAAATAATCTTTAGTAGTAGCATGTGAACTGATGAGAAGATGTAATGTTTGAGAACTCCAATGCCAGCCTACTTATAGTTTCACTCTTCATCCTCATCATCATCAGCCACCGCCGAGTTCAGGTTCTGTAGACGCTGGATCAGCGAAGCTCTCTTTTGCTCATATGTCAGCTTCTTTGCGTTATACCTACATCACATACAACATCAATGAAAGATGCTCAAACCCGCAAAAGATTCAGTATGATGAGCTTGTGAACAAATGACATGAAACAAGATCTATTAGCAAATACCACAGCAGAAAAGCAAATTGAATTTTAAACCCAAGGAATTATGTGAAGGATAATGACAAATCCTTGAAGCAAACAAGTTAATTTGGTGTTTTCATTACACACATATACATGGCAGAAGATTGGTTCCTTGTACTAATGATTTACAGATAATCACAACTCTCTTTCTGATTACTGAAGTAAAAAATCATACATTACAAAATATCTCCACATCAATTAAATAACAGACCTCTTGTGCTCCTTAGGTTGTGGCTTCTCAGATTTCTTGAATGTGGGATCAGCACGAATGGCAGCATGGACCTTTTTGTACAAGGCCTCCATGCCATCAGGCTCAATTTCTCTCTTGATGTACTCACTGAAGTGCAACTGATACTTCTCTGGTTCATCCTCCATCATAGTCTAAAAGAGTATGATAACATTCATATAAGAACTTGTAAGTAAACTAAACAAATGCAACATATTCAAAGATGATCTAGCAGATGTTTAAGTGATTTGGAATTACCCTCATGTATGCAGCAACATGCCCGCCATAGATATACTTGCGGTGAACCTCAGCATCAAGCTGTTTACCATCCTTGGAGAAGCCAGCAAAACGTTTATCACTGTGAGGAATATCCAGACCACCATCTAGAGCACCCTGTATAAAAAGGCAGAATATTCAATGAACAATGGAAGAAAAATATTTCAAAAACATAAATGGTAAGCGAGTTGACTAGAATTCAGTCAAATAACCACACCTGAAACAACAGACTTAGAAAAGGTTTCCAATATGTATGATCAGGACAAGCATACTCTTAGGGAAAAGGTAAATAAGGCCATCTCAAAAGAAGTTTATTAATTGCCAAAGTAAAACATACCATTTTAATGACTTGTAACTTATCAAAAGACACGTATAACCAAGGTATGAAGACCAACGTATGAACGCTACCCATTTCTGGAAAAGTTTCAAAACAATATTAATGCTTGGCATAACAGATTCCTAAACTATGCCGGAAGATTGCAACTTATTTCCTCAGTTTGGAGGAATTTACACTCAATGGAGCTCACATCTATTTTTGCCAGTGAGATTGAACAGATAACTTGAAAGTGCACGAAGAACTTCCTGTCGTCTGGTAAACCAGAAAACCCAGAAACCTCAAAAGGTTGCCGAGATGAAGTGGGAAAGCTTATGGTTTCAGATGATTCAAACAGTATTGATTGCTAAAAGAATTTGGAGAATATGCAGTGACAAGGAAACTCTCTGGTCAAAATGGGTAGATGAATATTATCTAAAGGAGATGTCACCATGGCAATTTAAAATAGGCAAGGAGCAGTCATGGAGCTTCGTTCAGATTCTATGGAATAGGGTTTGATCCCTACATCAAATACCAAGGGGGGAATGGGTTTTCTACATGGTTTTGGTTTGATAACTGGACTAATGGAAGTCCACTCATCCTCAGAGAGAAATTAAACCAATTAGGGTTCAGGTTTCCACTCAGAATTAAGGTTAAGGCAGCCATACAGGGGCAGAGCTGGAACTGTAGTAGCAGAGTGGAAAGGTTGTCCAAATACCTCTCCCAATCCAGAAGTGGATGACAAGGTTTTATGGTCCAAGGTCCTTTAGTAATACCTCATACATGAAGATCTTCAGACCTACTTCTGATATGGTGCAATGGTACAAGGTGGATTGGGAGAACTCTAATTCCTAAAGCCTCATTCATTACCTGATTGGCAGCAAAACAGAGATTAAGCACAAGAGACATATGCTTTGGCCTGGTAGATCAGCTATACATCCTCTAAGTCCAAGCCCAAAACCATTTCTCATCTTTTTTCCCAATGCCAATATTCAGCCACTCTCTGGTCTAGAATCCAACAAATGTGGAATATCTTTTGTGGGGTGAATGAATGGATTTATTGGAATAAGGATGGATAGGATATCATTAGATCAGCCTTTAACTATTGCATCTACTCAATATGGAGGGAAAGAAACTACAGGAGTTTTTTTTTTTTGAGAAATTAAAATTAAATTAGTATAATAAAGAGTAAGGAACAATGATTATTGGAGGGTAGCAAACACTCTCCAATAGTTAAATAACACTGTTAGAGTTACTACAACAGAGACACTGAAAAGGCACATTGCACAACACCGTTTGGCCACCAAAGAGTTGAAAAACACGTAAAAACGAAATGTCACAGGAGTTACTGAGATATGTCACAGGACAAGTACACATTAACACATAATACTATTTGTTGGATCAGAGATATACTAAAGATACATAAAGCACATGACGAGGCAAGTCCAGAAATGAGAATCAGGGCATTGGTAAAAAGGGATGTTTTCCATTGTATGTGCCTATATATTAGTCTGAGGTTGTTCAGAATTACAACTTAATTACAGAAGTTGTGGGAGATACTCATTGTAAGGGTGATCCTTAGCAAATGAAATTATTTATTTTTTCAAAAAAGAAGAAATATATAAGAATTATCCTTTTAGATACCTTCAGAGCCCCAAACACACGATTTCCAGTTGTGGTCCTGATTAGCCCAACATCCAGCAAAGCACGGAAGGGCCTCCTTTCTGTCGGCTCTACGGAGAAATCCTCACCTGTGGCCTGATCATGGAAGCCATTTTGGCACCTTAGTTTCTTATATATAAAACATTGCATGAAGTTACCCAATTGATTGCTCAATGTAAGAAAAGAAGAATGTTAGTTTGCTGCTCTTTTATTCATAAGGGTGAGGTTTAATTTTGCAGCATGAACCTCAACATTGCCTTGATATTCATCATCCATCTCCAGCATTTTCAACACACGGCGAGCCAAGAGAAGCCCAGTGCAATAAGCTGCCCCATTTTTCAGATAAACATTAAACAGAGTCAACAATTTTCAATGTTAGGTAAAGAATCATTGTTGATCAGACGACAACTTACCAGCTGCATAGTTTGTAAGACCTACTTCGAGTCCATATCGAGGAAGTTCATGAGAATAAGCTGCAGCAAGAACCAAGTCACCAGCAATAGTAGCTGATACTATCTGCGCGACAATATCCTTGTTGCTCTAGAAATTTTGTTAAAGGTACACTGATCTCAAACATTCGAAAAACAACTGAATAATGCAGTATAGCTAGATCATATCTATGTATGTTCCAATACCATTCAAAATATTTATTTTCATTTAAGATGAAACAAAACAAACTCTAAATCCAGGGTTGCAATCAATCTCAACGCCTGGGCAACCCTGATACACACGCACCCACCTGCATACACACATCACTAGCTATCATTCAAGCAATGTATGCATATGAAGCAAAGGAAACACACTTTAGAACGTACCAAGATGATCAAAAGGATACAAATCGGACAACAAATCGATATTTTGGAGTGTTATACTTGTTTTTGTCCTGATTAATCAGGCGAATCCTGGCACGGTAGTCGGTCTTCCCATCTGTATCCAATCCCAAAAAGTAAAAAGAGCTAAACTCCATGAACAGAAACAATCAAAATAAACCCATTAGCACATTAAATCGTTACAATACCTCGTCTTCTCTTATACTTGACCTGAAACCTCTTGAAGTAAGCCTTTGTTTTCTGAGCCTTTACAAAGGCCTGTGATGAGGAAATACCAAAAAGATGAACACTTTGTTCATGCCCCCGTAATAAATTAACAACAAAAACAGCAGAACAATAACCAACAACGGAATTGCAAAATGTATTCTGAAACCACGCCTAATTTCGAAGAAGCAATGGTATAATCCATTTTCCGCTACACGCAGCTTTCAATTAGTTATCTTTCAAAACAATAGTGTGAGAAAACAAATGAATGACCAAGACTCACCATTTTCGCAGAGGCAGTTTAGTTGATGGGGAGAAAGGGGGACGACTTACGAAGGCGAGGTATAGTATAAGAAGCTTTGAAGTTTGAACTAGGGTTTTAGATGCATTTTTGGGCCCTATAAGAATTAGGGTTCTTGGCCCAAGTCTTTTCTGTTCTTGCTTTATCTTATTACAATGTTACACGTTCATTGACAATTGATATAAACATGTTTTATATGCACCCAAAGTTAAAGCTTGTATCTTTTCTTTAATATAGTATCTCATCTTTGATTTAATAATTGTGTTTATTGAATGTCTGAAAATAAAACTAAAAGTTGGTCTTCCTGTTGTGGGAGGATTGGAATTGAAGTAGTCTTCCAACTAACTAAAAGCAGATAGTAGATATATAAACAACAACAACAACACTAATAGTTATCAGTATCAAAGCACCTCAACTCCACAAATAGAAGATATACAAGCTTTATTTAATTATGAGAACTGCAGTTCCTGATTGAAAACTTCAAGTCGAAAATGACAATAATTTTACAAAACATGACAATCCTGAATTGAACACCAGTTCAGTTCTAGTGTTACATCAATGAATTTGGTCCAATATAATCCGCCTAATATACAACAAAAACATGTTTTGATGGACCACACTCGTAACCAATTACAAACAAGGCTCAAAATCTTATATATGTTTAGAAAAAGCATTCAAATTGCGGAAAGGCTAGCCCATTTTCCTAGTTCATAAGGATCGGCATAGTAATATAGCTTGATTCTGTTACACAGAGATAACCCTGCAGGCAAAAGTGGACTTCTTAAACCATAATCATCCTGTTCGGCTGGGTCATCTGCAAAAGCTCCAACATCTCCCAGAAGTTTGAATGTAACTCTGCGACTTTGTATCTGTCTCGGGAAGTCAAAGTACATGGCAGTTCCAGCCTTAGCTTCGGGAATTCGATATTCTCCTACAGTCACCATATTGTGGGGTTCCTGAAACATTTTGGGTGGTATTTCAATCAGTGTTGTTTGAAACATTAACTTGGGAGTTAATTAGGAGGAAAAAATGGGACCAAGTTCAAGAAATAAGGTCAAAGTGCGTGCAAGTTTACATTTACATTAAGTGCAGCATTGTAAAAGTAGCACAAACGAATAACTGATTGTACCTTTTTTAACATGCTCTTGTCCTGTATTGATAGAATTACATGTGGAAAGATATAATTGAAAAATAATTGGTTTGTAGTTATATTTTTAAACGTGCAAGTCAAAATTACAATCCCATTGAAGTTGTACAATGGCGTAGTCCAAGCAAGAATACCTGGAGTGCAGATACTTGAATATACAGCACAGCTGGAGAAATCTGTCTGTCCTCTAAAAATGTTACAGATGTATCCCATATGTCAAAATCTGACGAAGGAGAATGAGAAATTCTCGGCTTTATTGCACTGAATGCATCAAGGCGAAATCCAGCCATCAAAGGAGAAGCAGGAGGTAAATAAAGTTCCAAATTAAGATCATTATCAAGTAGCCTTTCAGCCTCAATTGGGACCTTAAAGACAATACGTTTTGTCAATAGCAGTTCGCAACATACAGCTAGAAATAATGTTGGAGATCTATTCAATCAAGCATGGAAGCAGGTCTCATACCTTGAATCTATTCAACTGAGGAGCTCTCTCCAACCAAGTATTGAGTTTCACCTGGTCAGGCCCTTGAGTTGCCATTCCCATCTCTTTCTCCACTGGACTTCCAAGTACTAGAATTCTTCTTGCATGGAGGCATGGGTCATTCCCTACTGATCCACCAAATGAGGCACGTCGATTTACTTCTGCAAAGGGGTTCTCATCTAGTGATAAGAGATTGAAGTCTCTCTCAAAATTAATAGAATTTGATCCAGGTCGCTGAAGACGCAAAGTTATCCAAATGATTCGACATCTGACAGGATTTCCAAAGGCAAATAAGACATGCCTAGGTACTCCATCTTTTCTATCCAACTGTTCTGGCCCATAAATGTCCGAGGAAGATGTTGCCATTGATTGGACATCCCACTTTCCCATGCATGACCTTTCTTCCCTTTGTATGTTACTACCGGCCCAGATTTGGACCTGTCCAAACAAAGAGAAAAGAACTCCATGTGAGACACAACGCACTGAAGGCATAGAACAAAGCTCAATACAGCAAATCACATAGTTAATTTTCTGCATCTCCCTTCCCCAGCGAAAGGATATGACAAATAATTGTCAATTATATGACATCCTGGGGATATGTATGTAGGACATAGAAGCAGAAATTGAAGGAATGATGCAACAGAGCAATCATTACAGGTTTGCTCTCTCACTGGATTTGTATGGTGGAACAGAAAGTTAGTAGTGTTTGAAAGTGAGACAACTCTGATATCCAACTAATTAGATTTTTGTTCTGAAATACTTGGACCTTAATTCCAGTATAATGTTAAATACACAAGTTGATTACTTTTGTCATTGCAAAGACGCTCCTATGTGCTGCAAATAATTTCAAGGACCTTCTCTCCTTTTTATGAAGTGGTTTACAAGATTTATTCCTGTATCCAATCACCTTTCATTCATCAACATGTTGCTTGTTATAATGACCAGATATTGTAAAAGGAAAAGCAAACTCTAATAAGCACCAAATCTTGGTACGGTCATGTCTAGTAATTATATCTACTCTAATATTAGTGAACCAATAATTGGGCAGCTAATTGAAATTAAGAAGGATAATTTTACATAAATAACCATCCTTTCCTTTAGGAACATATGGAGAGATGCATTGGTTTATACTCTTAGAACCGACAGTTTTACTATTGATGCTCAAGACTCATTTGACACAAGTGTCATTATCCTGGGCATATGATAGATTAGCCTATCTTTATTTGCTTATCTAGCCAAACCAAGTCCATTAGCCTTCAAGCACCAAAAACAAAACTTCATTAGTCTTATGTTTGACTTCGCAAACAGAAATCAAACAGGCAATACTGCATAGTTTTGCTTATCATAGCTAGAACTTAACTGCCATTGGCATAAAAATAACAATTTACATTTGTCAATAATTTATGTCTCATCAATACCTGCACTGAGAGAAATTAAGCAAAAACTCTATCACTGATTATTAGAGCATGCTTCAACCTGCCTGCATTTATCTAAATTCATCACTCTCTTCAAATTGAGATCTGTTATCAACAAAGTACGCCAGAGAAATTGACCTTTAAATTTATCTAGTGAAACTAAAACTATGTAAACATCCGTGGTAGTCAATTTGCTATTTTGCTTGCATGTTCTACAGGGAATAAAAAACACAACGTTCAGAAAAATTGCTATCAAGGACTAAAATGACATTCTGCCAACTCAAATTTCTGCTTAGAGTTCTTAGCAATTATAACAATTATAAAGCCCCTTTATAGTAACTACAAATTTGAAGCTTAATTTAAGGAACTCCTTTCTAAACTTGGAATATGCTAAATATAAAATGGGATAATTAACTTTACTGAGAAGATTCATTCAATTGTTATGTCAGTTTCTGTGTACAACAAATACTACATTCTGATTTATCACTGTATCCATCAAAAGCATTATGTACACAATTTCTCCCACATTTGAAGGGATTCAACCTATAAAGCATCTAAGACTCACTTTATAAAGAAACCACCGGCAATAGAGTGGCAAGAAGAGAATACTAACCGTGGGAGTATCGGCCATGGAGTAACCACACGGACTAACAAGTAAAATAACTCCACTAACATCAGACAATGTGCCAAGAACAACAGCAAATTCAACAGAAGTTGTATTTGGAGGAGCTTTCCAATATGAATGTTGAGATCCAGAATCCAATGGAGCAAGTAATGACAAAAAAGGTGCTGAATCAGTTGCTGTTTCAACCTACAATGATTATACATATTCAACACCGAGAAATAAAATGAAACAAATAATGAGGAAGTATGAAGCAGACAAAATAAAACCAAAATAATCTCTAAACCAACAAAGATGCCACAACAAACCACAAACCATCATATCATTAGATCTCTCCCAACAAATGGAATATGGCCAATATTAATCTCTCCATCGCTCCTCAGGACATATGAGAATTATGCAGAGAGATACGCTGGCTCCCTAGAGCAGTTATTCAGCTGAAAAGAGTGGAGGATGGCAATAGTACCCATGAAGAAACTTGTTCAGTATTTTCCCACTTGCACTAATAGTTCCAGTTTAGTTGCAATAATGACATTTTGTGGTGGGTTCATCAATGAAAAAAAAAACATAAAAATAAATCTAATAGAGAATCTGGAAGAGGAATTCAATCGATTAGCAGAAAAAGAATAGATGATGTAAAACAGAAAAAGCCTGTTGGAGGGTCTGGTACATAGTTTTTTGGAGTATAAAGGTTACACGCTGTACAATGTAGTAGAAGTCAGGCAGAGTAGAATGCTGTGTATGGAACATACAATGGCTTTACCATAGAGGCATCAAAGAGCTAATATTGAACAGATTCACAAGTGGTTGTCAAAGGTTTTTGGAGGGGGCTCTAGCCTATACATCCCCATCCACCTGCTTCTTTTGGCATGTCAAGATCAGTTGCACAGCCATGGATGTCAGAGTTGTACCATGCTTACCTTGCAAATTTGGCATTTGGCTTACATACTGGTCTTTTGTTTCAAGAGCCACTGAGTGAGATTCTCATGAATATTATCTTATTTTATTGGTACACACATGCTAAAGTTTTCAGAAGTCCGTTCATTGGAAAAAAAACAAAATTCACACCAAAACTCTAATTTCATATCTAATCATTATCCTGTACAATTTTGCCCCCCACTATTCTAGACAACCAGATCTAGCTAGAAATTAAGCATAGTATTAATCACTACCACGAGGCCTAATGGCTCTAATGGAGAGGAACTTAAAAGCCTCCTCCTCCCTGGTAGAGTTATTTTGCTTTTCGATGTACATCCTCATTCTATCCTTTTGATCTTGAAATTTCCAATTCATTAAAAACTAACCAATTTTTAAAGAGATTGTTAATGATGAAACCAATTTGACCAATGAATCGAAATGAGTAGTCAAATTAGATAAATATATTAGAAATAGATTTGATGGTATATCAAAACATAACCTCATAAGCTGCTGAAATATGGATAACTGAGTTTGGATGCTACATTCATAAGCAAAATGGATAAAGCATAACATAAGAAGTTTAAGGGAGGCAAACCATACGGAGTGTAAGAAGCTAGCAAATGGGAATTCTGCAACTGATTCTTCCCCAGAAAGTAAATGTTGCAGTAGTTTAGGATCACCCTGACCATTAAAAGAATGGCCATTTACAGGAAGGTAATCCCTCAAAGTATATCCTATAACATTATCCAGGGCTTTATTTGCAGCAATCTCTGCACGGTTACGCCTTCGCAAGCTTATCAAGACTCTCAAGTAATCCAATATCAAGGCATGAAGCACAACATCACGGCAGCAGTGTTTACAAAGGACGCCACCAAGTGCAATCAAATTATTCACAGAACCATCAGCTTGACTACTGTAACTAGACCCAACTTGACTTATTTGGCCGTTGTAACTTGTCACATCCCTTGAGTTATAGCTAGCAAGCAAAAGAGCCCCCCTACCAGCACAACAAACTTTACAAACCTTTCTCTCACATTCAGAACACATCAAAATAGACTTTGAAGTTCCCATGGAGGATACAACAGGGGTTGAACATGCTGCTGCTTTTGTTTCAGCCTGTACCTCACACATGCCACCGGAACATCTCTCCTCAAGTCCAGTAACATTCCAGAAATCCACAACATTGTCCTCAATAGTACCAAGACCAATAGCAGCATTTATCTTGTCCTCAAGGGAAGCTTGTCCAAGCAAAGCAAGGGAATTTGCAACCTTGCATAATTTTCCCATATACAATTCATCAACTAAAGCATTTGGATTGATAGTAGCAGGGTCAATTCCAATTGACAACAGAGCTCTATCCCGTTCAGCAGCAGAAAGATTCAACCGGAGGCGTTCAATTTCAAGTTTCATAGCTTCTATAAAGTCTAACTTTCTTTCCTACAAAATCAACAAATCTTTTCACTACATCAGACTAATAAATGAAAATTTGTGTCCAACTTTTCATCGTAAACATCTTATCAATGCATTAAAATTAACACAACCAAAGTTCATCATCCATCACTTAAACAACAATAATATGAATGACGCTATGGTGAAGGTTTTCATTTAAGCACAGTGTGAAGAATAAGATCAAAAGTCACATTTGTAGAAAATCAGTTTCTGTTGCTGCGATAATCAGAACAAAAGTTTTTTTGTGAAAAAAGATACTTAAAAAGTGAACTAAAACACACAAACTACAACACATCAGAGTTCAGAAATTTTTGTCAACTGTGCACAGGTAATTTTTATCTTCAGCATTCTCACCTCTATTCTTTAACAATAAGAACGTTGGTACAGTTTACATGAATTGGGTACATTTGTTTTGGCCTCAAAATATTACTGTTTCTTATAATCACAACAAGCAACTAAATGTCACCCTCTAAACATCTATATAATTTATTTGTACACAAACATAAAAAGTATGCACACCTATATTAAGACATCAATAGTTAGCACTACTTGTCAATTGAAGTTAGTGATATCATTGAAAAGGCTATATGATGTCTGATATCCATAATCATAGCTATTACATGTTTATAAATATAGACATTCTCCTAACAATCTGTCTCGCGTAAAAATTCCAACAACTCCACGCCATATAACATGCCAAATTATTCATGTTTTAATCCCACTAAGGCAATCCAGCCAAGCTGATTCAACTAATGAAAACAGTAAAACCTAGAGAAAGCAGTCTAGCCAGTGATATGCCACTATAGCACCTAAGCAGAACTAAATTGGGATGAATACTTATTTTCTAAAGCCAAGTGGTTTCAAGAATTTGTCAATTGACCTCATAAAACAGAACTTAGTTACTCTGGAAGCTTGTATATGGACATTAATCCAATATAATATTTGGCTACAAGAAGACATTATTTACCTTAGATTACAAAAAGATTAAAAATTAATAATCTAGAGAGTAAAGATCGCTATCTGTTCTCACAAAAAGATTTGAAACTTAAGCAAGCATTGGAACAGCAACTCAAAGCAGCAGTGATAAAGTAGACCATACCATTCTTGACCCCACAAGGGATCTTAGGTAAGTTATGTACTTCTGCACACCATTGTCAAGTGATCTCGCATTTTCAGATGAGGGTTGATGGTCAATTTCAGCAACCCGGTCTTCTGATGCAGCTTGGTCCAAAAAATTAAGTACGTCATGGCCTTCATTTGCATTATGTTGTGCCACTGACACAGGTTCAGAAAATGTTTGCTCTCCAGACAGAAGATCAAACCAGTCTGTGGAAGCACTTTGTTGACTTGGCAAAGATGCAGTTTGATGTGAGGAAGTGTCAGAAAATGGATTTATGTCAGTGCCAGACAAGAAAAGATTGTCTTCCTTTTGATTCTTTTTTGCAAGTTCTCGTATTCTTGCTCCAGGACCTTCATTTGAAAACACAGCCCTCCATGGAAGAGAAACTCCAAGGATCTCTATCTGTGATAAGAAGCACTAGAAATTACTTTGCAGAACGATGATATGCACTGAACTTAACATAATTTGATCAACTAAACAAATAACAAAACAATGGGGGATGGTTTATGGAAAAATATTTTGGTGAATTTCTCTAACATTCCAACTAAAAACATACTGTTCATGTCCTGGGAACATATGAATTGGGCATCAATATCCCCCAGAGCATGAATAAGAGAAACAAAATGTGGAGCAAATTTGAGAGGTGGCTATAACTGTACCACGGAACCCAGTGAAGAGCTGCATTACAGCGTCTGTTGCTGCTGAGGAAACATTTAATCCAGATGTCACAAGCAACTAAAAGACTAAATGGTATGACCAGTGCACAAGATACTGTCATTTAATTGTGTGGAAGCAAAACCCAGGATCTGAATTCCAAATGTTTGCATACATGAATCTGTGGTTAACAATAGAAGCCTATGATGGAGCACCAAATAGCTAAAACTTTTTTCTTTAGCGGTAAGTGATATTAAAACTTGTGAAAGAAACATGTTACTCCATGATAAGGTATGCATCAGTTTCTAACAGATGACAGTCTAGCTTCTACATCAAGTAGCTCAAAAAGAAAAAAGTTATATGCGATCTGATTAAGCAAGGCCTGCTTCTAGTATAATTATTTATTTCCTTATCCAATCCCTGTACCACAGCTCTAATCTGTAGGAGCTGCTTCTATTTCCAATATTTAAATTGATATGGAAATCATTGTTCAAAGCATGGTATATTTGAGGGAATTTTGTTGGTTTTACTACAAATACCAATGTTTCTTGGAGGATGTTAATATCTTTGGAATTTGAATGTTGGATAAGGATAATTTCATTTGAGAAGGCTCTGAAACAAGAGGACCATGGATATTTCCAGATAATCAAGATCTCCAAAATTTGGTTTTACTGGTTTCTCAAAGGATGCTTAAGGTCAAAGCATTTGGTAAAAGCATAGGCTTCTAGTGATGTTCAAAATGTTGTGACTAGTTATAGATTTCGGGCTGTGCTACCTCCATGTCCAAGCTTGATCTGTAATTTTGGTGGTTTCACATATTATAATGAATATTAGATACTCTTTCATTCATCTTCACTGTTTATATGTAGAAAGCATGTCCCCCCAGTCAACAGTCCCAGCCTTCACCAACTTTCACATGATTGAATTCTTAATCTGTAGCAGTTCCATCCCCTTATGGTAGAATATCCTTTTTGCCTCAACTAAAGAGTCAACAAATGATCTCCTTGAATAAACAAATGCAACCCCCCTCACTTCATGGCATGGTCTATAAGCCCATATTCTTGACCACAGACACTTAAAATTGACCACTTCCAAGGCCCATTTAACTGAATTAAAATAATAAAGAAAAGCACTTCCAATCAAAATTCATACATAGCATTCCAATGCTTGCTCAGACAACCAATATGAAGAAGGCAATAAAAGCAAAATTATGATGTAGCAAATGGTCAATTTATGGTGCTTACCTGGCCAAGAGTCATAGGACCTTTTCCAGGATTACTAGGATAAAATGTAATAGCCACTACTCGAGTTAAGAAATCAATATCTCCTTCTAGCTCTTCAAACTCATATAACAAGGGAATGGTAGATGTATCCTGAGCATGAAGCCGTGCACCAGCACCAGTGATAGCCATGTCTTCAGCACTGATTGGTCCTGGCAAGGGTATCACAAGGTTTGTCCCAGTTACACATTGAGGTATTGAAGCAGCCTGAAAAAAAAAATCTAAAGTTAAAATACAGTGTTTTGAAAATTCTGTTTGTACTTGTGCATAAAAATTAAGGTCTGCAGTATTGTATTTAACCATTATTGTATATGTAAGTTATTCCATTTTCTTCTACTTAATCATAATTCAATATATGAGTCATCAATTCACAAGTGATGATACCAGACATTCTACATAGACTCGCACAATGCATTGGGATTTCCCAAAACAACCATAAGAACTCACTGAACAACTAGTCCTTCATCCCCAGAAGATACCATCACCTTTCCCTAGAACCTGGCCAGAAATACTCTGTAGACTTGCAGGGGACATAAACATCAGCTAGACTAGCTTTACTTGTAAGCCTTCAAATCCATTTTCATCATAGAATCTAGGTCGTTAAATCTTGCAATTTTCTTTCTACCATGTTTCTTTTTCCTCCTTCCTTTACCCTTTTTCTGCTTATTCATGACACTCCCCCACTTATATCTCTGCCTCTTTCAAATACATTCATCCAAAGGAAACTGATTCCACATTGGTCAAGGTCACTATTTAAAGAAACAAGAAACCGAAATAAAGAATTAAGTTCACTCTGCAATAACTAGAGCGATGCAAAACTTTATAATAAAGATAAGGACCCAAATATTTTCAAGGTTTACCTTTCAATACCATCACATCCAAAAATGACTAGAAAAAGAGAAGATAAATATCATTAAATGTCATCTAAGGAAAACTGAACTGATAACTCAATTGCCAGCCAACCAAAGAAGGGTAAGCAAGGAAAAAGAGCATATGTTGCTTGACGAGTATGCATATTATATTAATTCACATGAGAGTAATTTTAGCATGCCATGAAGACATAATTAAGAAGCAAGATGTGTAAATGAAACAATATCACACCTCAACAACCAGTTTAAGTCCGTCTAGGTGACGCCCAGTCCTCACATCAACTGTTGATGGATAAGTTGAATCATCTGCCCCGTGAGAAACTGTCAGAAGAAGCTGACAGATGTGGCAAGGCTCACCTAGATATACATAAATCTCAACCACATCTGCACCTTGCAAGCAAACCTGTTAGAAAAACGATCAAAGAGTTAAATCAATGAACTATTTGTGATGGCTATATGATCTATAATTGTAACTGAAACACAGAGACAAGATTAAAGATAAAGATTTACCCATGTTAATTCTTTCCCTTTGAAACTCAAAAGATTGGATCTCCCACTAATATTAGGAAGCATGTTGGTGACTGGCTTAAGAAAGAATCCAAATGGTCGAGAGGGTACCTGTAACAAATAAGTGATCACATAACACATCACGTATCGAGTTAAGTGTGACCTAAACATGTCCTCTAAGTGGAAAAGTACTCTTTCTATAAATTCTGATATTTTCATAACAGCTCTGAACTAGTACACTTATTGCATCTACTCCAATGTCAAAAAGAGATCATGCGAACAACATAGCATCTGTTTAGATGATAGATAGGCAGTCCTTTAATCTTTAACTCCATTAAACTATGGATAAGCTTTGGATGGAGTTCACCAAAGAAGGTAAGGCCTCTGCAAAGTTCCCTCAAAATCCCAGTTTCTCCCTCATTAAACTAATCATTTCTTCTTCTTTCTTTCCTCTTTATCATGCCATGTCATGTCCTGTACTGTATCTTATCTCTTTAAATCAAAGCATTATTTCAAAACTCCAAAACTTATTCTTGAAACCACCTTATTTTTCTCATAATTCTTCAATCATTACCAATTCTTATAATGTTTCTCATAGACAAATCCAGGATCAAAATACAAATCACCCAAAAGCATACATTTAAAGGTTGAACTGCAACTGATGGCAGATGCTTGAACAGCCTCACTCCAAGAAACATCTCCAGCTGCTTCTGACGAGAACTATCCACAACTGCATTTTTGTACCTCCTCTGTAGAGTAATTTTCATGTTCTGCGCAGCAGAAAACTGCTTAAACTTTCCAGCTTCTTCATTGAAAATGCTGAGAATTTGGCTATGCATAGCTTTGGAACCAGTGTAAAGTGTTGCATGGATATCACCAGCAAGAAGAAAGAGATCAGCTAGTTGAGATACAGGAGATAAGATAGTTGAAGCCTTAAAATCCTCAAATGTCATATCAAATCTCTTCCAGGGTTTATCTGGACATGGATGATCCCATGTGGTAGTCCGAGTATTGTGATCAATGTAATATGTTTTTCCTGTTACAGCATCTGAACGTTTCTCCCATCCCGGTGGCAATGGAGCAGTATATCCACCAGAGCTATTAACTGACTGGTAACCATATGCGATATCACTATCAAGTGATATGGCCAATCTCCTGCACTGTTCCACAAAAACTTGGAGGGAGCCAAAGTAACTAGCAGCATTAGTTCTATCCAAGGAATCTGCACAGTTAAAGCGTATGACTCCATTTTGACGTGATCTTAAGCAGAAAGCACCTGCAAAATCATCATTATGGATGATTTCACCTCTGCAATCCTTAAGTCGTTGCCGTGAAGGTAGATAATCCCCTTCAGATATATCGATAGCTAAAGTTGGTACTTTTAAAAGTCTCCAAAGACCCTCAATTGTTTGTGGCTCTCCTTTCAGTTTTATGCTAGCGTGCCAATCATAATTTATTAGATGTGTCCGTGTGTAAGGAAGTTTTCCAGTTGATCTTATATAGTTCAAGGATTCCTCAAAATGCTGAACTAAAAGACATTCTGACTTCCCGTCTTCATTCCTAAGTAAATTGACGCAAACAATTGGAACAACAGTTTTTTTACTCTGACCTTCCACAACAGCTACATTCAAATTTCGAGCATCATATCTTTTACTCAACCTTTGATAGTATTCTGAGCTTCCTTTATATGGGTCACGATCTGAAACATAAATTTCTGCTTCCTTAGCAGTAATTTTTAACTCTGCACCCCACCAGATTGGGATTGTGCCCCGTCGCCAAACATACGTGTTGAAAGGAATACTCTGACCAGTCCTTTTTGGTACCCATACAAGTTGCTCACACTCTACTTCATTTCCTGTTTTCACAAAATTTTCACCAGTTCAGTCTAAGCCAGAAAGCAAGTTATATGGACCAAGCAATCAAATAGGCAATGTAGAATATGCATATCAAAGACATAATAAAGAGGAAATTGTCAATGGAAGTTTGGTGAAAAGAGGTCGAAGAAAGGCATGGTACAGTTTCAACAATATCCAAGATACTATAATCCATTATCATTCTTTTACAAACACCCACTGCATGCTTTAAAGTTCAAAATGTTCAAGACAATATAGAACTTTTGAGGATGTTAGAGAAAGAAGCAGAGAAAGCACAGCAGAACATGAAAATGCCTTATATGGATAATAATATGCGAATCAAGAGTTGATAACAGTAACAACCTACCAGTGCTGAAGCATGAATTTAAACCCCTAGCCAAGTATCGAGTACCAGGATGAAGCCGACTACGACGAGCTATAAGAGCAACTACTCCTTCTAACTGACCCAAGCTTCCAAAGCTTCGACATTCTGCAAAGCCCTATACATTAATATCAAGCAAACAGTATCAACACGTAAATGTTATATCTTACCAACTATATTATTCCCCTTCCAGAACTAGAAATATTTTGCATTGCTACAGAATGATTAATAGGAAAAATTAGGAGGAGATGCATGACTAAAATACAAGGAATTAAAGAACATGCACCAGGAAAACAACTATGAAGAAGCAGTCACGGCTTAAACAGAAGATTAGAGAAGCTATTGTAGACAACAAGAATAAGCTAAGAATAAATGAAATGAATATTGTCATCAGAACATGGGTAATAAGCTTTCCTGAAATCACAAATAAATATAATGCAGGCTGTCTCAAATTATAAATTAAAGACAATGGTGAAGAAACAAAATGGCTTCCTAAGGGATATGTGAAAGATGAACAGATGAAAGGCCTGATAATTTTTAGTTACAGTAGGTATATGCCAATCCAGTTTAAACAGTTAGAAAATGTATGCCGGAGGGATAGATGACATTAAGAGTAGAACAATATAAATATGGCCTGTGCAACATGATGGTTAACCAAATTGCAACCTACAACTTGCAATACTGAAAAATGGATATCATAACCCACACAGAACGCAGCAATTATGACATCATTTCTATTTCTCTGAAATGTAGTCAAATAAAAACCAATAAACTTGTAAACCAATTTATTTCCAATCTTCAATTCTCCAATTCCAAAGTAACAATCAAAAGAACAAGAAGCCAATTACATGTAAACCATTTTAGTTATTAACATATTACAACTTCTTCAGCATTGACTGCACATTAACAACCAAGCAATAAGCTCTGCATAAGACAGAGTCGTACATGCCAATTTGCAGTTACAAACAATCAGTCATTAGAGCAGAATATTGAAGAAAAACTCATGAGACATCAATTAGCATCAATCTCAAGAAACATAAATGACGCTACCTGCAGAAGTGTAACACAATGCTGTGGAAGCCCAACGTTTTTGAAAGGTGTGGAAAACCATCTGTTCCAGACAAATTCATCATCAGGATTTTCCAAGGGCATACGGCTTGGGAAAGGTCTAGTGATGTCCCTTGTCTCACAAAAATAGTGCTTCCCATCAATGTCAAGTTCAGTTAACTCTTGAACATTCTTTACTTCTCCCTTACCCTGCTGCTGAGGAATTTGGAGTGATATTTTAATCCATTGGCTCTCTGTGACTGTAAATACACATCCTCCGCCAGGCAAATTTGGGATGCTTTTTGTTAACTTTGTGGCCACAAGCAGCAGGCCAGAACTGCCTAGGGCGGCATAACCTAAGATTGCCCTTGCGTAAACCTTACTCCTGCAATACCAGCGTGATCCACTTGTGATGAAATCTAAAGCTTCATCTTCAGATTTAAAAACATCTAAACCCCACTTCCCACTATAGCGAAGAGTGCCTGTTGTTGGATCAATATATATCACTTGAGTGTCAGCCCTGGAAAATAAGCTGACAATAACATAGACTTCACCAGTATCAAGTGTTGCAACAACAACAGACGTATTTCTTGAACCACCAACTGCAATTAAAACAAACTGTAAAATTAATGCATGGTTAAAAATAGCATTATAGAAGAAAAGCAAAGACCTTTTTTCACCCAAATTGAACCAAAACAAATTGTACTGTTTTATTGAACAGCAACCGGTAGACATAGTAGAGGGACACAATGTGCATATTTGCCATAAAAACTTGAAGTGATAGTAAAATTGATACCAAAGGCATCTCAATCGAAAAAGGGGAAAAGAAAGAAACTAAATCCAGAAGCAAACAAATTTACCTGGTGATTCCATGCGAGCTAGAAGTAGTGGATTATTAGAGATCTCTTAATTCCTTGAGTTTTATGTTCTGTGAAGTAGAGAAACCAAAATCTGAATCTGAGCAACAGAACGAAAGGAGAGAACACAAGTGGGGAAGAAATCAGAATCAACTCTAGAAACAAATCTAACAACGCAGAAGCATATATATAAACATGTATACCAACTTCGTGATTTGGCAATAACAACCTTTAAAGGGCAAACAAAATGCATCTGGCGACCGAATGAGATTATTCTAGTATACATTTTGTTCAAGCACAATTCAGTAGCTCCTTTTCTCTAAAGTTTCTGTTTTCCCATATTCTCTTCACATTCGCACATATGCAGAAGCAAACACAAGCCCCACAAACATGTTCATGCTTTTCATAAGATACTGAAATACGAGATCCAAAATATCGAAATAAAAGTTTCGATGATACTAGCACTAATTGTAATTCTAAAAGTGGCCCAACTTTTTATTCTTCTTATCAAACAAAGAAGCGAAAAGGGTTTCAAGAAACTTACAAGATTCAAAACCTCATTTCTGCCAAGATCCAATTTTTATTATCAGAAGAAAAGAAAAAACATAAAACTTTCTTCAAACCGAAATAAAATTTGCAAAAATGAATCCAAGGACAACAATTAGATGCACAGCAATGAACATAGGATTGGAATTGAAGAACAAGAGAATTGAATTGTGCTATACGTATATATTAATAAAGAGAGAGAAAGGTCACCTGAGAGAAAAAGATGCCAAGTTGAGGGAGGAAGCGAGTACGATACGGAAGACTGAAGAAAATCGGTCAGCTATGTAAAGCTTAAATCAGAAAATTAATATTATTATATACAAAATAAACTAAACAATGAAATAAATTGAAAAGATCTCTTTCCACATCGATTTTGCAGTAATAACATGTCGTTGATAATTTAATTCTTACCTTACGTCTATTATTCATCACGCTACATTCATCCGTTTGCTCCATCGATTTGTACTTCAAAGGCAAAATTTCAATTATACATACACGGTTAGTAACAATGTTACGAGTATTATATTAGATCTAGTTCTAGGTATTAGTATTAGCAAATATTGGTGCTTATATTGAAGCATGCAATGCCCGGTAAATTTCAAACTAAGTTAAATATAATTTCTCATAATTTTTTAATAATTTAATTTTATTTGTTTATTACAACTTTCAATAGAATAAATAATTCTATAGGTCTAATTTACCTTGATCATATTAATTTTTTAGCGTGTTAAGTTTATGAGAAACCAAGTTTTACAGATGAGAGTGATTTGAAAGATAATATTTGATAGGAAAATATTGACATGTTATTTAGTGCAATAAATTTGAATAATAATGATAATGAGACTTCCCTCAATAACTAAATAAAAATTGAGGTCAATATAATTTAAGCATATGTCATTGAATAAAGTTTCAAGTTTTTCACTTTTTCTCTTTTCTTTTAATTTCACTTATATTTGATATACGTCAAATTCTATATATGCAATATAAATATAAGTATAAAACTTTTAACTATACGTATTTTTGTTTCATATCCATTACTACTTTGTTGTGTTATTTGGCAGGAGCTCTTTTTGTTATATTTATATGGACCTACATTATTCTTATTATTAAACTTAGCAAATCAACCCAAGTCCCACCTTAACTTAACGTGCTTGACTAAGTTTGACATGACTTTGGGTTAGGTTCAGACTCTTTCTTTAAATTTTTTAGCTTTAAGGTGAGTTCGAACTTTTTTTTAATTTCTAACTATGAGCCTTTAAAAAAAGATGTCGCTTCCTAAATTTTAAATTTAAAAAGAAAAAAAGGGCTGTCTAAGCCCAATCAAGCTTCAGGTAGGGTCCGAACTCAAGAGCTCTGGCTCAACTTGACCAAATCGATTGGTAGAGTCCGTTGTGAGAAAATCTCATTATCTTTTAAATAACAAAGAAACTCATAATCTAAGTACCTACTACCTTACAAATCTAAATGCCTCCACCTTTGTACCAATTTATTCCTCAACATTAAGTATAATTTTTTTCTTCAAATGATTCAAACTTTTGTTTCATTAAATATATACAACTATCTCTAGAAAGATCACCTATTAAATGCGTGCATCTACATTTAATGCGTGTAAATATAAGGTCATATAGATCTAAATGTATAAGCTCTAATTACTTAGTGGCACATTCTCGTTTTTCACTAAAGGATAATTTGGTCATTTTCCTTAACAAATAAGATTCATATAATTCATAATAAAAAGAGCCAAATATGTTTCTTTACGTAATTATGTGATTCTAGTTTTATTGATATGACTTAATTTACAATGCTACAAATAAGATGAATTTGTCTCACTTAATATTCTTTTCTTTTCTTATTATTTATGTTAAAGATTAATGTTTTAATATCTAATTAATACAACCTACTTTTAAGTAATGTTAATCCATAACAACCATCATCTTTATATAAAAAACAACTTTTGTTCTTAATAATAAATATACAACCATTTAATCTAAATAAAAATAGAAACATTTTCTTTTTTGAAATTAAATATAAAATTAAAAATACGCTTCCCCAAATAAGGATGGCAAATGGGCCCAACTCGACCCTGCTCAAAGTCAATGGGCTAGCCTGGGTTGATCGATCTCAGGCCCAATCCAGCCTCGGGCTGCCCAGGCCTAGCCCGACCTGAGGCTCAATCTTTTAAGCAAAATGAAATTGTTTTAGCAAAAGATATCGTTTTGCATTTAAAATTTAAAAAAATGGTCGGGTCGAATCGGGCTTGGCTTGAGCTCTGGCAACCTCTGGCCCGGTCCGGCTCAGAAAAAACGATATCATTTTGAACTTAAAATTTTAAAAAAATTTGGCTAGGTCGAGTTGGGTTACATTGCTATCCTTATCTCCAAAGGGTTACAACGCCATTATTCAAAACAAATACTAATCACAAGCCACTCTTTTAAGCTAGTAATACATTTTAAAGATTGTAGTACTATTCACTAACTAAGAAGAATGTATATAAAAGCTTTTTTAAATAGCCTTTAAAAGAATTCGAGATAAAAAGTTCATGAGATATACATATTGTTGTCAGTTTCCATTTAGAAACTTCCAAATTGTATCTTAGGGAGGGTTGAGATATAGCAACATTCGAGGAATTTGAGCAAGTAAGAGCTAGTGATTAGTTCTCCTTTATATTAAGACGTTTGTCGCAAGTTCCATCTTGCTTTCATATTGTCACTGCAGTCTAAGTGTAACTTCTTCGCAATAATGATCCACCTGATCTAGTTGATAATGAATCTACTTAGGATTTGGATACCTTTTCAACATTTTAGAAAGCTCTTATGTTTCTTTCTCTCCAAACTATACAGGCATAGCAAATCAACGTTAATTTGAAGATTATGGTATCACTTTTTCTTTGAAATTTAACTCTAAAAGACCAACTCACAATCTGAGGCTGGCTCTCAGCTTGATAATATAATCTACTTAACCTTAAGATCAGATTCCATATAATATTAAGATAACTACATTTGAATAAGATAGGATCCATATTCTCAAGCATTTATTTATAAAGTTTACAATATATGTTACTAGAGTTATCCCATTTAATTTTGTCTATAATGTTGAGCCTATACTTAATTGCTAACCAAAGTATGAATAATTAGTAAGTTTTTATTGAACTAAATAGCATTTCTCGAAGAAATAATTTGCTCAAGATCCTTGAAAAGAGTTAGGCAAGAGACGTTGTGAATATTCTCGATTTATGTCTCATCTAAATGATAGTATCCTCTCTACTAAGGTTTAAATTACAATTAGGTATAAAAATTACGGATAGGCAGCCCTAGGATTTTTTTCGGGGTCTGAAAGGTCTAAAAATCCCTCAAAACTTGATATTTTTGAGTGTCTGTGTGTTTGCCTGTCACGATCGTGTCATATGGGCCATGATCGTGGGCTGACTCCAATGCTTATATCATGATTGTGGCCTGTTGTGCCACGATCGTGGGCCGTTGTTTCGGCCGAGTGTCTCCGAAACTTCTCCATTCTTCAATGTTGACCCTAAAACATTAACAAACACATCAAGGTACATAAATAATAATAATATTTAAGCTCAAAGACTTGTACTAACCCCTTAAAACACATAAGCACAATTAATTAACAAAATAACACAATTCTAACATAAACACTTACTAAACGATTAAGTTAACAATTAAATGCATATTAAACTAAGCCCTAAAACACGATACAATTCACACTTATCAGCAATCAATACCTTTATTGCAATAATAAAGAAAAAGGCAAATAAGTAGCCACTCTTTAAGATTTATTTCTGTAATGGAGGTTTAAAGAGTCAAAATGCAAACAAAAGTTTGAGAGGCCATAATTTTTTTTGGTTAGTCCACCAGTTTTAAAACAACGCGGCTTTGCTAATCATATTTCTTTCTTGAAGATTAGAGGGATTATGTTAGCCTCTTAACATTGCAGGACCTTTTTTGCTAGCCACTGGTGATCTTTGGTCAATGTTTAGCATGAATTAGGCATGTCAAAGGAACCAAGGTAACTTAACTAAGTAAGATCAAGCACAGTTCAAGCTGCGATTAGCTTAGATGGAACTTTGGGAATTTATTGGCTTGGCTAATGTGAGATGGACTTGCGTAAGATGTCATTGGTGGGACTAAGGATGAAATGGTGGTCAAATGATGGACCATAAACGAACGGACTAGACTATGGGTACACATTGGTCGGACTATGCGCGAATTGGCTTAGAACTTGACTAACCTTTACCTTTGGATAAAGATCATTAGTGATGTGGAAAAGTTAGTGGGATGAATCATGAAAGAAGTGGGAGGACATGGCAAAGAACATGAATGAGGTGTCTTATAAGCATTTTATACATATTTCTTTTACTTAGATGTTGGACCCCACTTTCGGAGCCCAGTATTCAGAGCCATAAACTAAAACAATACTTATCCTTAACCCTATCGCACTTGTTTAGGGACAAAAGGCATAACATTCTCTGTATATGTTGGATTAAACAATTCTTTAGACTGTTCGAAAGAAGACTTCAATAGCTACAACTTTCATGAAGACCTCGAAGACAAATTCTATTGTCTAAAGGGTCAAAAATGGGATAGACGATAGAATTAGATAAAACCAAACGAAAAATAGACGAATTAGGAAAATTGCCATAATCTACCCTACAGATATTGTATTACAGTGTTCTTTAGATGGTTTAAAAGAGGACTTCAAGATCTACAACTTTTATGTAGACCTTGAAGACGGATTCTATCATCTGGAGGGTCAAAAATTTGACCAAACGATACAAGATGAACAGTGTACAGAAGAAGCGGAGGGTCAACTATAGAGGAAACATAAAGCAGACGAATGGGGAAACTAAATGAATGCGAAAAATCAGACAAATGCGGAAAAGTAGACAAATGCGAAAAAGTAGACGAATGCGAAAAAGCAGACGAATGCGGTCAACTTAAGACGAAGCAAAGTCTTAAGACGAAATGACGTCATCATAGACGATATGATGTCATCACAGATGAATTATCCTTACAGATGATACATCTTCACAGATGATATGATGTCATCACAGACGATATGACGTTATCATAGACGAAGCGTCTTTACAGACGATACGACTTTACACACGAATCATCCTTACAAACGATACATCTTCACAGATGATATGACGTCATCACAGATGATACAACTTTACAGACGATACATCTTCACAGACGATATGATGTCATCACAGACGAAGCGTCTTTACAGACGATATGACGTCATCACAAGTGATATGACGTCATCACAGACGAAGCGTCTTTACAGACAATACAACTTTACAGACAATACATCTCCTCTTATAAAGACCACAACTTTTGACTCCTATGTCCAAATATTTCATATTATATACCGATGGAAAGCTAGAAAGATAAGCTACAACTTTTCAGAAAGCAACTTTGACTAATTTAGTCTAAATTAGTCCAGTTTTTTCTCTGAAGTTGGCACACAATTTCTACACCTAGGAGAGACTTAGATTTTTGAAATGTGCAACTACCAAAGAAACATGCACATACATATAGGGAACTTTTCAGTTCTAAACTCATTTGCCGAAACCACAAAAGCTCATACATAGTTTTAATTACAAATTTACATTATAAACAAAGGCTTAACAAAAAATGCAACCTATAGAGGATGCTCAATGTTTGCATGCTTATAAAACTATCCGAAATTTATCGAACTAACTTAGTTACAAAAGTTTCTAATATCTTGGAGTTTCCGATGCCTTGTAAGGATTTCTAACCTTCTCGTTCTGCACCTGAGGAGGGAATAGTAGGGTGAGCAACATAGCTCAGTGACAAGCATATTTATAGTTATTGGCAATTTACCACAAATTTAAACATATGTATATACTTATATTCAATAATTCAAGCGTTCTTTAATTTAGTTTAACCCTTATAGCACATAACACTCAAATGCAGCATACATGACAAGTTAAAGATGTAATGCATAATAAATGGCTCAAGGGTTCCGTGAGAACAGAATGGAGAAATCGAAGTTTACCCCATGAACAGAATGAGTCCAATTTCGGAGCTCATATGCCATAAGCGGCCAGCCGGGAGAAGGCTCTTGTCAACGTGCATGTGACAAACATAATGATTCTACTCTCGCCCAAACAAAAGCACATATTCGTTTTCTCATACGCTTATACTTTATACTTTGTCTTCTTTTCATTTAATACAAAAGTCATGACCTCTTTTGAGGTATAACATAATCATATTTCATCATGCCTTTTTCAACATTTACAAACAAGTCAATTTCAGCATACACACATAGGCAAGAATTTGCTCAATTACACTATAACCATAAATATGTTACCCAACTAATTAGTTTGCATAAAATCCAAGTCAAGCTTGCCTTTCCCTTTGCTCTTGGGTAGGATTCCTTTTGTTGGACCCCAATCTTTAAGTGGAAATTTAGAAATATTAAATGTATGAAATGAGTATTTTTGTATAAGTATTGTGTTATAGATGAAATTGTGCTTTAAGAAAATTAATAAGAAAAGAATTGATTAGTTTTGATGTCTTTGATATTTGAGTAGATTTGTATGGGTTATGAGAGTAAAGCGAATGAGTTGATTGAAATGGAAGTTGAAAATCAAGAAATAAAGAGAAAAAAGTGTGAGAATATGAAGAATTGAGAAAGCTTGACCTTTTGGAGTAGAGAGTTGACTTTTTGATTTACGCAGAATTTGAGAAAATGATATTCATGGAACTTGTAGTTTCTGTTGAGAGCTTTTTGTCGCCATAAAGTATGATATTTTTTGATATCGGGAGTGAAAGTTATGATCAGTCAAAGTTAAGTTTTATTTTGCTTTGTTTTGTGAAAATATCCATAAGTGTATATTTAGGTGTATTGCTTTGAGACCAATCGTTGTCCTGATGTAGTCTGAATTGGAGTAAGTGGTCTTAATGAAAGTTGTAGCTTATATTTCCAGCTTTTTATCGCCATAAAGTGTGCAATTTTTTGATATCGGAGCTAGGAGTTATGATCGATTGAAATTTGGAAGTTGTTTAGGAAGAGCTGATTAGGACAGAACGTTTGATTGAAGTTTTGACCCTTTTTTAGGCTGATTTGGTTTGTAAGTTCTTCATGAAAATTGTAGAGCTTGTTGTTATCTTTCCATTGATATGAAGTATAGAATTTTTGGACAAGGTAGTAGAAAGTTATGATGCTTAGAAGTTCAGATGCTGTCCAGGTGGGCCAATTGATCAGTCATCTTTGTGTGGACTGTTTGTAGAGGCCGATATGGTTTTTAATCTCTTAATGAAAGTTGTAGAACTTCCTTTTATCTTTCCATTGATACCAAATTTGTCAAATTTGGAGTTCGGGATCAAGAGTTATGATTTTTTAAAAATTCGGTTATATGTATATAATTGAAGTTCTGTTATTTTGCTTCTAATCCGATCATTTTTCAATCTTTTGCTTATAATTTATCCGTCCGACATCCGGTTGACTTGGTTTTTGAAGCGTTGGATTTCTAAGGCTTTTATCTACATTTTCATTGGAAATTTATGAATTTTTGAGATTAAATTGAGGGTGATTGATTTAATCAAATTGAGTTGAAAATTTTCTAAATATGGTTCAGTATTTTGGTGAATTCTTGGTCTGTGGAGATCCAATTGAATTGATTCTTGAGGTAAAATAAAATAGAAATTTGGGTCTACAAATCATATGAAGGAAGTGAATTTTAATTTAGCCCATAAGATTTTCAATTTCTGAATTGAAGTTGGGTTTAGTGTTCAGTTTTGGACTAATAAGTGCTGATAGTATTTTGGACATAATCTTTTCTCTAGTCATCCAAATGAGTTGCTTCTTGATTTGGATTAAACTAGAGAAATATGGCTACAATTTGTCTGAAGAAAGTGAATTTTAATTCAGTCTCTAAGATTGTCAATTTTCGGATGGAAGTAAATTGTTGGAAATGTGTTAGCATAATGATAGTCTGAAATGTTTTGGAGTATAACTCTTGGTGTAGTGCACCAAAT
>JANKYE010000001.1:19085001-19098979 GCA_032467995.1 Erythroxylum dillonii | reverse complement strand
AATTTTCTTGCCCAGATTTGCTCATAAGATGTTGCTGAATATGTCTGTGGAAGAACAAAATTTATCAATGTGATTTGTTATGGTTTGATATCGTTATATAGACACATGGATCCTGGCTTTCGGGAAGGTCCCAGAACAAAAAATTTTGTTTTCCGCACCGTGTGCATGTGATGCACACACCAGGATTTTCCTACAGTATACAATTTTTAACACTGATGAATACAATTTTACCATTCATCCAAAAAAAATAGTTATCTTATCAACGTCTGTCTTATCTTAACCCATGTAATGAAACTTTCTATTTTTGTGTCTTTTGTTCTATAAACCTTATTTCTTGGACCTAAAATATGTGGTCTTGACTTGTGAATAGAGAAATCAAAGCAAAAAAAGGCATTGAAGATACGTTTTGCTAGACTTGGGTGTAAATCATTGTCATCGATAGCTACATTGCTGTAAAGAAATGGATGCAAGGGATTATTTTATGTTATTTATTATGTCAATTGTTATTAGTAATGTAACACACCACTCTCATAGAGCATATTCCCGAACGTAACGACGATATTCGAGAATATACTCTACAGAAATAATACATTACAAACTTTTCACACATCAGACATATCTTAGCAACTCATATTCATTTGGGCCCATTTCAATACAAACATATTCAATAAAAAAAGTCATTACATTTTAGAATTTATATGTACATAACACAACAGTTGCGTAATGCAATGCTTAATATAAATTAACCGAAGACATATGCAAGTGCTAACTGATCCAGGCCCTTAACTCATGCTCATTTGCAGTGGCTGAACTACAATTGGTCTAATTGGATAACTACTCTGAACCTGAAAAGCCACATTGCAATTTTAGTGAGTTTTGTGAATTCAGTAAAGTAACCATCCTCGATGGTTCACTCTTGTCATACAATACAACAGTTTATATTATCATGCAATTCACATCAACTTGGTCACATCAAGTAATATTATGAATCACTTGCTCACAAATCTCATAATTCAAACACAAGTTCATACCATTTATTATCACATATTCTTACAAGGGAAGTCATGATAGCAATCCAATTATTCAATTTATTCATATCATATTTGAATGCAATGTTTATGAGACTCAATTTATTTATTACGTTGTTGTGATTGTGTGTCTTTTTCACTGTCCCGTATCTGTTGTGGATACCGAGCTCTTTCATACTGTCCCTTATCCATTGAGGATACAGGGCTCTTTAAACACATTGAGCCTTAGGCTCTTTCCACAATTGTCTGAGCTTTAAGCTCTTTTTCACTGACAACATCAGTCACAACTGCCTTTATATTTCATGCATTGGAATGAAACACATTCCTCAAATTCGATTAATTATGCACATTCAGTCACATTCATATTCTTTTTCATTCGTATTTTTTATCGGACTTTTAGTCTGGCGTTTAACATTCAAGTTGAGAAACAAATAGTCAGTCACATTCACTTTCAAGTAAAACTTCCAATATTCTATACATACATCAAACTCCTCGGACATTTCATGTCCAGAATTCAATACACAAATGTCACATATAACAATTCAATGCAATATCAAATAGAACAAATCAAGGTGAGATCATCTTAGGTTACTCACAGTACGCTCCCGTATATGCTATTGCCTAGATGGTCCAGCAATGTTGGAATGGTGGCGTACGTCTTGAGCATATAAATACACATACATTGTACACATTACTAACTTGATCAATCAAATACATATTCAACTATGCGTATATATATATGCCATATGCAATGCATGCTCAATGACTATCCAAGGTATGTTTCCTTAATCACAATTTATAATCGTTCAAACATTATCACTCGTATATGTCTTGTTAACACTTAGGTTAAAACTTTAAATACACTTGATCATGCTCAATTTATTAACCATTCTAACTTTTTCCTCAAAATAGACTTTCGGGTTTACTTTACATGATCATTATGACAAGAAAAATAGTGTATTTCTGTAACACTTTCTTCTATACAATTGTTCGCCTATGCCATAAGTTTTTAATGACACTAAGATCATACAATTTGGTTCATTATTTTATGAGTTATGCTTAAAATATTTCAAACTGAGTGCATTTGAAATTTTGGCTAGAGCATGATCATGCATTCAAGTTGTACAACTCATATCTCTTAATTCCAATATCCAAAAATTACAAACTTTATACCAATTGAAAGCTAATAAAGTAAGATACAACTTTTGTGAAGACACCTTTGTCTGATTCGACCTACATCAATACAGTTTATTTGATAACAACATGACATAATTTTTGTCACTGGTTGTGTTATAGCCTAAGCAAAGACTCAATTTTAAGCTAAATTTCAAGACCCTTAAGGACATAATTCAAATTCAATTTCTTCTTAAAAATTGTATCCAAATGTCTCTAGTTCAATTTAAATTAAGAATCATCTAATTTGAAAATCTACAGATCAAGATATAATCAAAATACCAAAGCATGATCAATGAAATCATTCCAGTTAACAATATTTCAATACACTCACAATTTTCTTCCTAAATTTATCATTCAATCTTTTCTGAATGGATTCAAATGTTCATAAATTTTGGTGGAGATGAAGAACAATATGTTATGAGTCTATTGGTTCAAGTCTCATATCATTTGGATGTCAGGAGAAGAAGTTATAACAAAAAGAACAAAGGATGTTCAGAGAAAACACTACAGCTAACGTATTCCAGCAATTCTTCTTCACCAATATCATATGCATTTCAGTCCAATCCAAACATTATTCTCATATCATTTAACATGCCTTAAAGCTTAGATTGTTACTTACCTATTATATTTTGAATTGAACATAAACTTCAGATTAAACCAAGTCTCTAATCATGCAAGATTAATCATAAACTCCAGGTGAAAACAGATTGTGGACAACAATATAAAGACCACTTTCAGGTGGTTTTCTTGGCTATTTTTTGTAAGGTAAAAAGTTGATTTTGGTGCAGCAATTTGACTAGGGTTAAGGCAAAATACAGAGGAAATTGGAAGCAATTTTGGTGGACAAAAGTGAGGGAATGAGTAGAAACATTGCTGCTGGAGTTTGCTCCATCAACTTGCTAGGTGTCACCATTAAAGCACAACACTTGTCCTAAGGCATGTCTTACATTTTCCTAATCAAGATGCTGCCACTAATCCACTCAAGATGCTTCCATTTGTCCCCTACTAAATCAATCCATATGTTACATAATAATTGGTCCAATTGTCATTTAATCACTAGTTTATTTGTCACACATTTAACTATGCCAAGTGTCACTTAATTTAAGGCTTAATCATCCAAAATTTTCATGTATCAATTTATCCTACCACTTAACATTTGTCCTAGTCCAAATGTACATTTTATTTCATCAATCTCTCAATTAATCACAATTAGTTCTAATGCACTAATTGAAATCCAATCATTCCAAAATTCAAGACATACCAAATCACAATTCACATCATTTTCACTTAACATTTTTCATACCTCGGGACATGTCAATTGAGTGTAATTTTTCTAATTAACAATTCATGTTTGTAAGCTCATATCATGCCTTTGAATATAATTATAGTAATCATGTCACAATTGTACCAATTCGCTCTACATGCTGACACTCATATAACTCATTAGTCTAACTCTTTAAATATCTCAATCATTTGAGAGACAGGCTGCTACAAGTAATATTAGTATGTGTGTTAGATATAAATAGAGTAGAGTTGTGTTAATTCCCTTTTTAATGAAATAATAACAATAAATTCGTTACCTGCACTTTTGCATCAGATTTCCTTTTCCATTTTCATTCATTTTCTGCATTCTTTATTCTTTTCACACAGTATTTGGTATTAGAGCACCGATATTCAGACCTGTAAAGTTTAAACCTATAACAGAAACCAGATCTCAAGAGTTGAAGAAGGTAGAAGCAAACTTAAAGGCCATAATTAGAAGCAGTGATCAAAAAAGGGAGAAGGAGATATCAGAGTTGAGGGAGCTCATAACTAGCCTGACTTTTTATGTAAGTCAGTCAATGGCTTTCATGAAGGCTTCTAGGAATAAAACTGCTACGAATGAAGAGATCAATAAATTTCATATAATAGGATCCAGGTAGGGAGGCGAGACACAAGCTACAGGTAATATGAACTCTAGCCAATTTTCCAAATTAGAGTTTCCCCATTTTGATGGTATCGGTTTAGTAAAATGGGTGTACAAGGTAAAACAATTCTTTGAGGTGGATTCTATTCCTGATGAATGCAAAATAAGATTAGCTTCAATTCATTTTGGCTTGAAGGTCATTCAATGGCATAAGGGGTTCATGAAGAGTATATCTGGAGTAGTACCCAATTGGACAGACTATGTGGAGGCTCTTAATGCTAGTTCGATGATCAAGTAATCTCAGATCCCATGGTTGAACTTAAAAATCTGAAACAATTAGGGTCAGTGCAAGAATATCTTAATAGCTTTGATCTACTACTAACCAAGGTAGATTTAAGTGAAAATTATGTTGTGAGTTGTTTTCTTGCTAGGTTGAAAGATGAGATCCAGATGCCAGTAAGGATGTTTAGCCCCAAGTCTATGGAGGTTTATTCCCTTGCCAAATTATAGGAAGCTGCCTTGTCTAGCCAAACAACTATTAAAAGTTCATATAAACCTAACTTCCTTCCAAACAAAACCAGTACCTATCCAATTCAAAACCCCACAGTTAAAACCAACCTTGTTAATTCAATTAGCCACTTTAATAAACCAAACACTTCCAGCCAAATTACAAATATTAACCCACCTACTGGAAATACTACCAATAAAGCCACTAAATTCAATCTGACAAACAAGGATATGGTTGATAGAAGAGCTAAAGGCCTTTGTTTCTGATGTGATGAAAGATATACATTTGGTCATAAATGTAAGAGTAAGCAATCTTACATGATAACAGTATAGGAGATAGGGGATCAGATAAAAGAAGAAGAGATAGATGAAGTATCAACAGGTGAGCAATCAGTGGAGCAATTAACCGAGGTTATAGACTACCAAATCTCACTAAATGCACTTACTGTTATTCCTAACTTTCAGACCATGATCATTAACGGCTTAGCGGGAAAGAGGCAGCTTTGTATTCTTATTGATTCTGGAAGTACTCACAACTTTATGAGTGAGAGGTGTGCAACAACATTAAGGTGTCAATTAGAACCCATCCCTAGGATTAAGATAGTTGCAGCTAGAAGTAAGCTCACTAGTAGCAGTATTTGCAAACAATTCCAATGGAAAATGCAAGGAATAGAGTTTACAACTGATGTTATTATTATTATTCCAGTGGATTGTTATGACATGGTCTTAGGCATTCAGTGGTTGACTACAATGAATGAAATAAAATGGGATTTTTAGTGAGTTGAAGATGAGTTTCAAAAATGGGGATAATGTGTATACTCCATAGGGAAATAAACAGACTTTATCAACTATGTTTGAAGGCCAGTTGCAGAAATTAATGGCCAGCCCCACCCATTTGGCTTTACTGTAGATATATCAACTGCAATTCATGTGGTGTGAACTTATCAATCAACCAATTACAAGGAAGGAGGAGTTGCAAGACTCTCAGCTACTAGAGATAATGCAAACTTTATTAAGTGAGTTTGAGGAGCTATTATGAGAACCCACAGGTTTACCTCCCCACAGATCTCACAATCACATAATTATTCTTAAGGAAGGTGCTGATCCAATCAATAAAACACCCTACAGATATGGACCCTTACAAAAAGATGCTATAGAACAAATTAATAAGGATTTGTTGGCTTTATGAGTTATTCCACTCAACATAAGCCCTTTTTCCTTTCCTGTGGTTTTAGTTAAGAAAAAGGACAATACATGGAGGATGGAGATAGATTATAGGGCATTGAATGAGTTGACTGTCAAGGATAAGTATCCATGTGGTTTTAAGACACATGATGGCCACTAAGAGTTTGTAGTTACGCCATTTGCATTAATAAATGCACCCTCCACATTCCAAAGTCTTATGACTGATGTTTTTAGGACCTATATAAGGAAATTAATTTTAGTTTTCTTTGATGATATCTTAGTGTATAGTAGAACAATTAAGGATCATGTAGAACACTTAATGATTACTTTTCAATTAATGAGACAGAACTTTCTAGTTGTAAAGAGGAGAAAATGTAGATTTGGGGATGCAGAGATAGAGTATTTGGGGCACTTTATATCAGCTGAAGGGGTATTTATTGATCAGAAGAAAGTGGAAGTTGTAGCATAGTGGCCAGTTCCTACAAATACCAAGGAATTGAGGAGTTGTCTGGGATTAACTGGCTGTTATAGAAGGTTTGTAAAAGAGTATAGAGTAATTACTACACCACTCAGTAATTTATTAAAGAAGCAGGCATAGTTTGTGTGGTCATAAGAGGCAAATCTCGCATTCAACCAGCTTAAGCAGACTATGGTAATGGCCCTTGTGTTATCATTACATGAATTTTCCACTCTTTTATTGACGAAACTTATGATTTAGGGATAAGTATAGGAGTTGTTCTTATGCAGAGAGGACATCCTGTTGCTTATATCAGTAAGTCCTTATCCTTATTTCATCAAACATCAGCATATGATAAAGAGTTTTATGCTATTCTCTTTACTGTTAAGAAGTGGCATCATTATCTAACTGGTAGACATTTTATACTTCAGACTGATCATGAAATTCTAAAATATCTGCTGGAACAGAAGATTACTACACCTAGTCAGTCTAATTGGTTATGATTATAAAATCAAGTATAAACAAGGGAAAGATAATTTGGTAGCTGATGCATTGTCTAGAATTAGTGGTCAACAACTTTAGTATATGGCACTGCTGTGGTTTCTTCTGACTTATTGACTAGCTTCTTAGGAGGGAGTTTTGAATGTACAAAAGATTATAAAAGATTTGTTACACCAACCAGCTAGCCATCCTCATTATATATGGAAGGATGACCAATTACGAAGGAAAGGAGATTAGTTGTGGCAATGACAAATAGTTACACCAGTACATCCTACATATCTACCATTCATCAACAATTGGTAGTCACTCAAGGATGCAAAGGAGAGAATTTCAGCCATGTTATATTGGAAGAGAATATGGAAATTAGTGAGAGAGTACATTCGGCTTTGCCCTGTTTGTCAAACATGTAAAATAGAAAATATAGCTACTTTTAGATTATTATAGCCTCTTTTAATCCCTACTAGTGTTTTTACAAATGTCAACATGGATTTTGTGGAGGGATTTCCTAAATCAGAGGCAAAGATGCTATTATGGTAGTAGTGGATACATTAACGAAATATGCTCATTTTATAAGGTTAACTCATCCCTTCACAACCGTCACTGTAGCTCAGAATTTCTTAGATCATGTCTATAAATTTTATGGTCTTCCTCATTCTATAGTCAGCGATAAGGACGTTGTCTTTCTCAACACTTTTTGGAAGGAATTCTTTAAGTTACAAGGTGTTTCATTGCTGCATTCTTCCGCTTACCATCCTCAAACAGATAGTCAAACAAAAGTTGTCAATAAATGTTTGGAGACCTATCTAAGGTGTATGGTTGGAGAGATTTGCTCCTCTTGGGCTAAATGGTTACCCTTGGTTGAATTTTGGTGTAATGCTAATTACCATACCTCACTTCAACTAACTCCTTTTGAAACATTGTATAATTATCCTCCTCTTATTCATTTGCCATATTTTCCTAAGGATTCATAAGTTAAGCCAGTGGATACATTATTAACACAGAGGGAAAAGATACTCAAGGTCGTTAAGCATCATCTTTTTAAAGCACAGAATCAGATAAAATAGCAGGAAGAAAAAACTATAATTGAACATTTTTTTCCATTGGAGACTAGGTGTTGGTCAAACTACAACCTTATAGACAAATTTAGTGCATCACAGACTCTTTTATAAGCTAGCAACCAAGTACTATGGCCCTTACAAGGTTATTAATAAAATTGGTCATGTGGCTTATAGATTGAACTTTCCTTCTACAGTTGTTATTCACCTAGCTTCCACATTTCTCAGCTCAAGAAGGCACAAGGAAACATTCAGACTTCTTTTTTAATTCTAGCTGCATCTCTACCGTTAGCCTCTACTCCATAACTAGTGTCCATTTTGGACGAAAAAATGGTGAAAAGAGGAAATCAAGCAGCAACCTAGTTACTGATTTAGTGGTCTCATTCTAATCTAGATGATGCAATTTAGGAATGGGCCATTGAGATTCATCAACGATTTCCAGCATTCTTCCCTTAAGGACAAGGGATTTTGAGGAGGGGGTTTACTATAAAGAAATGGGATGTAGGGGATTATTTTCTATTATTTATTATGTCAATTGTTATTAGTAATATTAAATGCCCTTGTTTGGGGGGGGGGTGCACTTAGCTGAGTGTGTTAGATTTAAATAGATGAGAGCTGTATTACTTTTCTTTTTAATGAAAGAATAAAAAAAAATTAGTTACCTGCACTTTTGCATCAGATTTCCTTTTCCATTTCCATTCTTTATTCTTTTCACACAGCATACATTCTGAGAGATGGAAAGCACATTTAAGTTGTTGGCTTTTATAATCCTCTATCTGGTACTGTTACTTCTTATTTTTCTTTGTTTGGTTTCCTTTGAAATATTTCCCTTGAAATGTTGGAAAAGAAATGGATAAAACTAAACTTTTACACTTTTCGTTGATTAACTTCGAGGGTTTTTGGTGTGCACTCTAAACTAATAAGTGGATGCCTTTTGAATTGGAACTATGTTACAGGTAAAGATGGTAACAAATACATTAGGCTTAAGTATGATGTTGCGAAGTAAGTCGTTCTTTTACATGTCTCTCTTATCTAATGCTTTACTTTGTCATTTTTAAGAAGTTGGGAGTTACTCCCTTTAACGCAGGCATAGACACTAAATATACCTATACCTGTTGGTTCTTGTAAAAATTCTTCAAGAATATGAGAAGTATAGTTGTTATGCTCCATTATCCCTGGCGGTGTGCTTGTTTTAGATCTTGTTGCCTTTTGATTTTATTGATTGAAGCTTCAACATAAGATTAAAGAACATTTTTTGTTGTTGTTTATTTACTACTTTTTGCAGGTATTAGTTATCTATTGGAGCTTAGCCTACAGACCCTGTGCGGCGTATTCTTCTCAAAGCCAATTTGATACCTCCACCATTAATGGTGATTCTAAAAGACAAAGGTGGACTAAGTGACTCGAGTCTTGTTGATGCAATTGCAGATCTAAAATAACCAATCACCATATAAGACTTGCACTTCTTGAGGTGCTTTCAAATTGTTCTTTGATTAGTAGACTTGTAGAGCTCCAATGGTGAATGCATTCAAAATCTTCCTTGCGTCAATTCATGTGTTGCTCCATTACAGTCTTGACACTATCTCTATTCAAATGTCAAATGAATAGAGATGTCATAGGGAAGGTATAAATCAAATATTATCTTCTAACATTTGTGTTATCCTACACAACTATTTAGCACACCATCCCCTCATGTTAAATATATATATGTATATATTGTTTTGGAAATCTTGATTTGCTCCACTAAAATTCATAACAATTTTGCATCAACAAGTAGCATGCATACCAATTAAACAATAATGAGTCATGCTTAACTTGGTTATTTCAAAGATGCCATAATTAAGCATTAAGGCTCTTATCAGTTGTCCTCCTTGTGTCTATTTCTTTGCTTTAAGGGCAAGAAAGTTCAAAATACATAATACAATCTATTATAAAGACTTTGTAAGGAACTCCAAGTTCGCACACAAAATGAGCCAAAATCTAAGTATGGCGGTATAACTCTCGCAAGTTAACTCAAGCTTACCAAATATCTCGTGTTTAAGGCGTTTCCTATAAAGACAAAGTAAACTTATGAAATTCAATAAACCAACATAATAGAATGGACAGTAATAAGAAGAAAAGATGCACAAAGCTTTACAGCAAAATTGCGAACCTTTATATTACTCACAATTGGTACAAAACCTCCAACTCTCTCTAGTGAATAAAGTCTTTGCTCAAATGAGCTATTTATAGGCTTTTGGAGAATTGTTGGGCAAGAATATAAGAAAGTGTTCTCAAGGCTCCTAAGTCACTAACTTAGTTGGTGGTTGACATCCTTAACCACTTTAAGCGCTCCTTTAGTGGGTCGTTTACATAACGTACCACTATGTCACTTCTAAGTAAAAGCAACATGTGTAAAATGCTTACAAGACACCTTATCCGTGCTCTTTGCCATGTCCTCCCACTTCTTTAATGATTCATCCCACCAACTTTGCCACATCATCTATGATTTTCATTCAAAGGTGAAGGTTAGCCAAGTTCTGAGACAATTTGCGCATGGTCTGACTAGTACACACCCATGGTCTAGTTCATTCATCCATGGTTCATCAATTGAACACCATGTCGTCCTTAGTCCCACTAAAGATTTCTTAGGCAAGTCCAACTCGCCCTAGCCATGCCAGTCAACACCTAATAGTCAATCAAAGTTGTCCGCAGCTTAAACTATGCTTGATCTTACTTAGTTAAGTTGCCTTGGTTCCTTTAGCATGCCTTTCTCATGCTTAATTCATGCTAGACGTTGGCCAAGGTTTACGAATGGCTAGAAAAAAGGGTCTTGTAATGTTAAGGGGCTAACAAACTACCCCCACCAAATGAACTTAATGCCCTCATCGAAACAAATTGAAGGTAGTCGTTTACCTGGTCTTCGAACTGCTACAATGTAGTGTCTTTCTCACAAGTAGCCTCCGAGATTAGTGTATTTTTCTACTAAATCAAGAACTCCAACCCCAATATTAGATGATTGAAAATCTTCTTAATTTTATCGTTAAATTGTTTCTTTACAACTGGTGGAACTTTTTTTTACTTAACTCTTTTTAGGATCTATTGAATCCTCATGATATGATTTAAGGAAACTTATGTGAAAAATAAGTTGTATCTTTAAATGCTCAGGTAACTTGAGATGATAAGCTACATTTTTCACCTTTCCAAATATCTCAAATAGTTCATCATACGTTTTGATGCACCTACTTACTACTAATATTCTTCTAAATTTAGGGAATAATCTTGAGTAGTACCTTATCCTCGATGTCAAAATTGAGCAGTCTTCTTGAATCCATATATTTCTTCGTTCGTTTCAAATCTTTGCGAAGACTATCTCTTGCTTCATACAATAATCCTTTTTTTCCTTCGCAAGTCTATAAGTAGCTATACACTTTCCTAACATTTGTTGAGCTATTTTGAGATGGGTAAGTGGTTATTGTCTTATAACAATTTCGAAAGGATTTTTCTCTGTTACCGAGGATCTGTGCAAGTTATAACAAAATTATATAGTATCAACTATCAAGTAAATTTAGCCAATTTCGTTGAATTGCACTTATATAAAGTCGTAAGTATTCTTCCAACAAGTTATTGATCGTTCCCGTTTGGCCATCCGTTGGTGGGTGATTTGTTGTTGAAAACTAAAATTCATACCCTCGTCTTATTAAAGAGAGACATCCAAAATTGACTAGTAAATCGAGTGTCTCGGTCATTTATAATGTCAACCAGAACTTCAAAGTGCTTCACCACATTTTTGTAGAAAAGTTCCATAGAAACATTCGAGGGACATGAAGTTGGAGTTGGCACAAAGATTATATACTTAAAGAACCTATTAACTACCACCATGATTGAAGCCATGTCGTCCACCTTTGGGAACCCACCAGTAAATCCCATCGAAACTGACATCCATGATTTTTCAGGAATAGGCAAAGGCTACAACAAACATGCCTCTTTCTTTCTTTTATGTTTATCCAATTTGCAAACAAGACAAGTTTTGACATATAACTGAATGTCATTCTCTATCTTTGGCAAATAATAAGATTAGGAAAGGGGAGAACTTTCGTTGGACTTTGGGATGACTAGCTCATTATGAATCGTGCATCTTCTTCATTAATTGCTTCCACAAGGCACCAAAACTTGGCACATACAACTAGTTGTTCCTTGTCATTAGTAACCCTTCATGATCAAGCCAAAATTATCTCACAACACTATCCTTTAATTGATTTACAATTCAGTCATAAGTGTTGTCAAATGGAGTTGCTAATTTGATTTGCTCCAATAAGTTCGATTTTAACTCAAGTGATAGCATACAAGGCTACTAAGACTTCTTTCCGACTTAATGCATTTTCCACGTCGTTGTGTCTCCCTGATTTATGCTCCCATACAAGATCATATTTGGTAAGAAACTATTTTCACAGGGTTTACTTTGCAAATAATTTCTTTTAGGTCTTAAAAAAAGCCACATTATCCATATAAACAACAAACTTGGTACCCAATAAGTAAACCCTCCAAGTTTCAAGACAATATACTACTATCAACATCTCCTTCTTTTATATGGAGTATCGTTGCTCAGCACCATTATGCTTACAACTTTCAAATGCAGCTGTCCTTCTTGTACCAAGACTTTGCCAATAGCTTTGCTTGAAGCATCCGTATGTACCTCAAAAGGGAGATAAAAGTCAGGTAACTTCAATATAGGTTATGTTGAAATGACAACCTTAAACTTTTCAAAGGCTTTTTAGTATGCCTCTAACTAACACCACTCTTATTTCTTCTTTAATAAGTCCGTCAAGGGTGTTGTTCTCTTCAAATACCCCACAATAAATAAGCGATATTAGTTCACCATACCAAGAAAGTTCCTTAGTTCTTTCACCATCTTAGGAATCTACCAATCAACAATTGCTTGTACCTTTTCAAATTCATTTGCACTTGGCCCTTGCACACCAAGTGTTCCAAAAACTTTATTTCTGCTTATGCAAATTCGCACTTCTTCATCTTCACAAAAAGTTTGTGTTGTCACAACCGTTTAAACACCTTCCTTAAGTGTTGTATAAGCTCTGCCATGTTAATGTTATAGACCACAATATCGTTTAAATAGACCACCACAAAATTGTCCAAAAATTCATACAACACTTCATTCATTAAATTGCAAAAAGTAACAAGGGCATTAGTCAAACCAAATGGCATGGACAAAAATTCATACGAGCCATGTTGAGTTATATATGTCATCTTCTGCTCGTCACCATCGGTAATCCATACTTGCCAATACCCATTTCGCAAGTTTAGTTTCATAAACACAACAACCCTTGATAATCTATCCATTGAGTCTTGAACTAAAGGAACAGGATATTTATTTTTGATAATCACCTTGTTTAAAGCTCTATAATCTACATACATTCACAAGGATCCGTCTTACTTCTTTTGGAACAAAACTAGAGCTCCATAGGGGGCTTTATATGGTTGGATGTATCCTGCTTCCAACAACTCACCAAGCTGCTTTCGTAGTTTCACCAACTCTAATAGTGACATTCGATAAAGGGCACGAGCACGAGGAATTGCACCTGCCACTAGTTCGATCTTATAATCAACTTCAGGACAAGTAGCGAGAGTTTTTGGTAACTTTTTAGGCATCATATCCTTAAATTCTCTTAATAATTTTTCCACCACATCTAGGACTTCTACCACATGGTCTTTTGTAATTTTCCACATGACTACAAGGTAAGTCTCCATGCGTTTCTTAAGGCCTTTTTCAATGCTTATGATAGAAACATGAGCTACAATTATTTTTTTGTCTATAATTCCATAGCTAGACTTACAATAATAGACATAACATGAATTTTGATCATTCATAAACATTATAACTCCTAGAGGTAGATATAACACCACCTTTGTCATTTTGAGAAAGTCAATACCCAAAATCAAATCAAAATATTCAAAAGGTATCATCATCATGTTACACTTTCTACGCCAACTTCTCATACTTAAAGGAACATTTATGTAGTTTCTATATAGTTTGGGCTTTCGCCGTGAGCGTTTTCATTTTTGTAAGGTCTTATTAAGCTTCAACCCTAACTTTTGTACCATTTGTTTTGCAATAAAGGAATGAGTGGCACCTGTATCCATCATAGTAGTGAGCTCCTTCCTATTG
>JANKYE010000001.1:18990831-19009270 GCA_032467995.1 Erythroxylum dillonii | reverse complement strand
AAGGGAAATATGTTGGAGCTCCATGCTAAATATTTATGCATAACATTAGTTTAAAAAGTTGCATTGCTTGCTTCTTTCGATCTTTATTCTGTACATCTGTTGCATTCTAATTTTGTTATGCATTTTCTAAAAATCTCCTTCTGTCCCAAGCTACTCAATTTAGGTTGCTTGTTTGTCATCCTATTTAATTTGGAACTGAAGTTACGAAAAATTGTTGAAACAGAATTGAAGGTTTTAATTTGTTAATTCAGGAAAATTCTGTGTCTTGCTTCAAAGTCCATGAAGGAACTTGCTTTAGAGCCTTGCTCATTCGTAAATCAAATTGAGTTTGGCTGAGATTGTTTGCTGTCTTCTGCACAACCACCAAATGGAAACTGGTGAAGACTATAAACCTTGTCAGTCGTCCAAAGCAACCATTGGTGATGAGAAAAAAAATGTCTCAACAAGTCTAGTTGGCACAGCTTCAGTGCGCGTGGTTAAACGTGAGGAAAAAGTTAATAGCTCAGACACCATGTTGGATGAACAAAATAAGGTCTCAAACGACCTTGGAGATGTAGAAGTTGACATAACCACATGTACAAATATCACTAAGACTGGGTTAGCTGAAACTGAAGATCCAGAGGCAACTGAATATTCAAGCTCATTTGCTGACAAGGCTTCTAACACAGAGAGATATTCTGGATTAAGCGATGCTGAAGTGGAGTCGCAATTTTTCAGTGACAATGACTTGGCCTCACACTATGATGCATTTGGTAGCCTATTTGAAACAAGGTGTGTTATTTTCTGATACTATTGCTATATTCTTCACTTGCTTCTCAATTGTTTTTACTTATTCAGATGTGAAGGATTAGACTATACGTTCAGAATTCAGATGCCAAATTTGACTATATTGATGAAAAGCACAGTTGAAAAAAATAATGTTAGATTGACATAGAGACCCTGATAAATTAAAGATCCGATTTTAATTTTTAGGACATCATCATTTAGCCTGAACCCTCCACATCTATCTGAGTACAATGTCTAGCAACTTCTTATTTGGTCACTAAGCTTTCCTAGTTTTTCATTCATATGAAAATACTTCAGTTTTTAAACTATACTTTAAGATATATGTAATGCCATCTTAAAATAAAAGAGAACAAACTTCAAAAGATAAAATTGTTGTTTAGATGATATAGTTTTGAGTTTTAGTTGATTTTATAGAAACGTAAGTACGACAGAGAAATCAGTAATAGATGCTATTGTCATCAGACAATTTATTGATTATGCTGATGAAATATCATTGTATTTTTGTTAACTTTTAAAAATTATCTATCTACTAAAATGGTTTGCTTCTGCAACAGGTTTCAGTTCAGAACCATAGTTTTTGGTTGTATTCCTGTACAATTTGTTTAATTTTCTCACCTTTATGTAGGAAGAAGAAGTTAACCAATCACTGGAGGGATTTTATACGACCTCTGATGTGGCGTTGCAAGTGGACAGAACTGAAAATTAAGGAAATTGAGAGTCAATCATTGAAGTATGCGAGAGAATTGGCAGCTAATGAACAGAGCAAACATTCAGCACTCATGGAATCCGTTTCTGAAGATCTTTTTTCGAAGTCAATGCCATTTTCAAACCAACATTATAGAACAAGGGCCATAAAAAGAAGGAAACGAAAGAGAGTCGAAGACACGACTGATGTATCGTCGTACATGTCAAACCATAATCTCTTTTCATATCTGGGTATAAACTTTGTCTTTCTACTTGCATGTTAATGATAGGATTCTTTGTTGTTGACTTTCCCAAAATAGTTATTTGACTTCACCTTCTGAACTATTGCAGAAAATAAGAGATCCAATCCCGACGTCCCTTCCTTAATTGTTGATTTTGGCAGTAAAGGTAATTTGCTTCGTTACTGCTCGATAGCAAGCCAAAATTTGAGGATTCTTCAAAAACTTGGCATGTTATAAAAGCTGCAAGTTATATTGTTGTTTATTAATTTTCCAATTCATATGCATTCCACTGCAAGGTTGCTAAATATGATCCAGTTACTTGTCACAAACCTTATATGATTAATGATGATCTCATCCTTTATATCCTCAGTAGACATGTGGCCAACTGCAATTCTCCTTTGCTGTTTTTGTGCATTGCGTAAACTCCTTTAGTCTAGGTTCATGGATAAAAGAGTTAATGGGATCTGGTGGTCATGATCTGTGCTGACATTTTTTATTAATGAAAATTCCAGGTATTGCGTCATTGATTACTCTGTCATTGTTTAATAAATGATACAATTTCAATATCTAGGAATCAGTTTGATAGAAGAACTTACTGGCAAAGAGAAAGAAACAAGAAGAAAGATGTGTTATTTCTTAAGTTTTATTTGTATAGCCTCTTAATACCCACATGACATAGCAAAACAAAAACAAAAGTAGCTGCCTGAATTTACTTCTAACAGCTTGTTCTGGTCTTTATCCTTATTTCATTTCTTACATACGTTCAAGCCCAAAAATTTCTGCTTAGTTTTTACATTTACTGACATGCTCACTATGGTTTCTGAGCAGCAACTACGGATCAACATACTGAGTGCAGTGACAAATGTGGTTTTGATGATAGCCGTTTCATTTTCGAGTTTGGTGATGGCAGTGGTAACTCCTTGGAGACAGTCCTTTGGAAAATTGAGAAAGTGCACTCTCGGGTTCACAAGCTTAAGAATCAACTTGACATGATAATGACGAAAAATGCAGCCAAATTTTCTTCCTCAGAGAATTTGAGCCTTCTTGCAGCTTTGGATGCTCAAACTAGCTCGGCTCCAAGTCCAACATTTTCTGCTGGCAATGGAGAAGCAATATCGATGGGAGCTACTCATGTTACTCCTCAGCATATATCAGCGTACGATATTGAAGATCTGGTTTTGACTGAAAGTGCTATTTCAAGTTATGGGGAGGCTGTTCATGTCCCTGATATAATTGAAAGCACAGTTGGACTGTTGTCTGCTGCTGATGTTACTTTCCCTCATTCACGAATCGGTGATTCATGTGAAGACGTAAGAACTCTTTATATAATTTTATTTAATCTGGTAACTTCTTATGGGATTTTTCTGTGCACCGGAGAAGATCTATCGTTTTGCAAGTTAATGAGAAAAGAATCTTTGTGCAGTCCCATCTCTTTATTTCTCTCAAGATCTTTGCAATCAGCTCCTAGTGATTAAGTAGTTAAGCTATCAGTTATTTTATCCGTCATCTTTATATTTAGTTGTCAATCTCCTAAGATACAGTTTTTCCAGAGAATGGAAAATAAACTAATTTTTGTAGTGCATCTCTCCAAATTGATATCTGCAGATCATGGATAATGTCTTGATACATAATGAAGTAGCTGATGGAGAGGCACAGGCTTTTGTGGGGGCAACTAAACAACTCATGGAAACACACCTTGAAGCAGATAAAGGTGAAGAAGGAGAAAGCACAGACCCTTGTCCAATTCCAAACTCAGACCCTGATTCAGTGGCAACACCAATAGTTACTCAAGAGCAGTCGCAGTCATCTCTAAAATCGTGTTTAGCTTCAGAGATCCAGTTTCCCAGATACAAGAGAAAGCGAGGGGAAAGAAAAGGTGGTTATGGTGGTTGGAGCAAGAAATGCTCCGGTGATCCTGATAGCCAGTGATTTGTGATATATTTATTAGCATGTCTAGTTTGTGTCTCACCTATCAATCCATATGTCTTAAGCAGCAAGTCATCCAGTTCTTAGCAAGCCATTGTTAGGACCAATCCGGGAGCTTAACCTGGATGATCTTCCATTTCATGTACGTTTCTTGTCATTGTAGGTTAATTCAGTTTAAAGTTAAAAGAGTTAGCTGAGCTCTAACATCAGATAACATTTTCATAAATGTCAATAAAAATCCTGGGTTGGTGGTGCTTATGGTTTTGATTTTCAGTCCATGTATGTCAATCTCCCATAACTACGTTTTGCTTTACAGAAAGTGCATGTCAACATCTATTCATGACCTGCAAACCTTTGGCCCCCATTCATGGAATAAAATACTGAGCTTGATCTACTCTGCTAAGTTATCAGAATGGGCTTAAAAATAGTATACTCAGATGTTTACAAGTCTGATTCTCTATCAACTAGTTCCAAAGGATTACCTAACTACTATGTTAATAATGATATGAGCTCTTCCTGTTACAAATTGTCTCACGTTCTTCTAAGATTCTAATTGTCTTCCACTTGTAATCTTACTTGTCAAAATGCTTATACACTCACTTACACGTAAGGATTAAGATTTAAGAATGGCAAACCTTAGCACATTTGTCATTCACATATCTCATGAGCTTATTATATTCAAGCCACTTCAGTGAAAGGGAACGAAAAAGGATGTCAAGTGCGACGCATTGGACCTGGGCTAAGGGTGTCAGCATTGACTCGGAGCTGTATCGCAAAATGGCCTACCTGAGTGCTGTGCAGGCTTTGGATGGGTTGAAAGAGCCATTCAACTCTTGATTGATGTCAGAAGTTGCACGTATGGTCACTTCATTGTCTCTGCGCAGCTATACGCTCCTCTTCAATCTTCACATGATTGTTTAGAATAAAAAGCTTAGCTTGATCATCAATTCATAGTGGGCAGGATTTGAGACTAATATAGATCAATCTCAACTCAAATCTGATTCAGGATTTAACTGACCGTTTTACCTTGTCAAAAGACAAAGTTTAGAAGTGTCCAAACCTTGTGATCTGGTCACCTGAAGTTGATGTTTCACGCTATTGAGGCTCATATTTTCAGCTGACATTAATTTTAGTTAAAGCTGTTATGTTTCACGAGTTTAGTTCAGTAAAGTCTTAAAGTTCATCAAGTTATTGTTACCTTTAATTTTCTTTCTGTGGTGGGGGAGATTATATTTCCTATCCAAAGGGAACCAAATGATGTCTATTGGTCTACAGTATACAAAAGCAAAAGGTGACTAGAAACTCTCCACACCTTTTGACCTGAAAAGGCATATGTCAAATATTGCTCACTTAAGTCTCCGATTTTTCCTCACCTGCTTAAGCTTTCGGTGTACATAGCAAGATGGTCACTAATTATTGCAGTTGGGATCCAAAGTTTCACCCCTTGCTTTGAGTCCCATTATATTGAGAAAGAACAACATTAATGCTGTTTTGAAAGGAATCATAAATGAGATACTTTAAGCCCCTTTTTCTCACTAAGGAACTCTAGACTCCAAACATATTGGAGGGACTAGCATCTTCAGGAACTCTAAACTCTTGTCTCCAAGAGTTAACCAACTAATTCACTATAGATCTTGTCCAAACCATTCACTGCCTCGAAATTAGATTCCACTTACTTACCTTGTCAAAGTTGTTCTATTCAAAGCAAAATCTGTGTCGTGTACTTTTGAGCCCTTATTCATGAATAACTTCCCCAAGCAAAAAGGTTTTAGAAATAGAGAGAGCGAGAGGGTTGAAATATCTGAGCTAGCATTTCCCATCATTATGTCTTTTTCTCTTTACAGCAGCTTTTATGGTTCTGGATATAACATCATCAGTCACATATGAATCATGATTCCATCCATTACCTAATTATGTATATACATATAAATGCCCTGGACCTTGAGCATGCCCACTTCTTCCTATACAAAATATGGCGACAGATAGACTTATACTTGACTGGTACACAGTTATCAAAACTTGTTAATATGTTATAGGTTAAAGTGATAGACATGTAGAAAACATAATGTTAGTCTTCAGCTTGTTAAAATAATTTGAATGGAAATGTGTCAGTGATCCTTCCAAAGTGAGCTATTCTTGCTGACAAGTTTAGCAGTGAATATAATTGCACATGAGCAGATGCAACACAGTTAGTACTTCCAAACGAAAAGATGAAGAACACTTGATGCAGTGACTTACCATTGCCCCTTCAACAAGTCCTCAAATCACAACACTACCCAAAAGTTAAAATAAGATCCATTTAACCAACCAGTATCTTTCAGTTTGTTCGGGGTTTACTTTTGAAAGATAAGTAGGATCAGGTCTCTCTCTCTCTATATATATGTATATATATTAGTGCTAGGAATTATTCCTGCTAAAGCTAAAGAAGAGGTTCTTTCAATAAAGAATAAAGAAAAGAAGCATAATTTGCCAACCCATCTTCCCCTCACAATATTTGATTGGTCAAAAAGAAGAAACGGGTCATTCCATCTCTTCAACACCCAAATGAGCTTCCTTCTTCTTTTCCTCTCAGCTCTCTCTCCTCCGACGTCGGTGTTTGTTTGTTCATGCCAGATCCAAAGACCTTGCACACAAGGTACGTTCTTGAAACCAAAAAAAAAAAAAAGGTTTTTCCCACCTGCTTTGTTTTTCATTCTTGTCATGAATCATGATCGTGGACATTTTATGCTTTATGCTGCTGCATGCACTCTTTAAGCTCATACACATTCACAGCTAAGCAAGTGGGTCAGATAATATAAACAACTTTTAATGCTACTGAATCTTTCCTACTTTTTCATTTTCCTTCGTTACTAGAAAGTATGAATTTAGATGTTTTTACCTCCTGCCAGGAATAAATTTACGAGATCTTGCTAGTAACTAGTTTGATTGGCCAAGATAGCAATTCTACAGTTATGAATATGATCATCCAAGTCCCCGGTAAAATTTGCTGAATTTTGCTTATATCTGTTCAATGCACACATTTGAATATTGTTATCATTCAATCAGAGTAGAACCACATTAATCTAGCCAGCCATGAGCCAACCAACCACATAAGTAGGGGAAAAATACAGGCGAAAAAGTGTTTTATAGAAGAAAGAGATACTTGACACAGAATCCCCACTTCCTTTCAAGCTTAGTCCAAATAGCTTGAAGGGACCTAAAAATAGGGGCATCTTAAGGTTCGCTAGAAAAAGAACCAGATGTCTTGTTCCGGTTATAGCATTCTTATTCACGTAAATATGATAGATAAGATTTAATGAAACATGATAAAAATGTGTAGATAAAAATGTTATAAATCTGTCCAATTAATAAAACATTGTTACTTTTGCTTAAATTTTAAGCGACTAATCACTTGAGCATAATTGTCATGCTCGTGATTAAGTGTCACGGGCTTGACACCAACTCACAAGCGTGACATTTAAATCAAGCCTGTGAATCTTTTTTATCTTTTATTTTTTATTTTTTGTTTTTATCATTTTAATTTTAATTATACTAATAACCAACTCACAGGCGTAAAGTCTTTTTATTTTTTATCATTTTAATTTTAATTTTACTAATATTAGTTTAATAAAAAATTAATTAAAATATATTTTAATTATGTTAATATTAATTTTATAAAAAATTAAAATAAATATGAAAAAATGAAAAACAAAATAATTGGTTTGTGTCATAGGCGTAAGTCACGTCCGTGACGCATTTTTTCATTTTTTGTTTTCCATTATTTTAAATTTAATTTTATGATAAAAATTTAAATTTTAAAAATGGATTAATTTATAAAAATTTTGTAATTAATTTACAAATTATAAAAATATTAAATTAAATTTAAAAATTGAATAATTGATTAATATATTTAAAAAATCATTTTTTTCTTTGTTATTTAAATTTTAAAATTTTAAAAATTATATCATGGGTATAACACTTAAGTTACGCCTGGTACATTTTTTATTTTTTAATAAAATTTATAAGATAAAAATTTAAATTTTAAAAATTGATTAATTTATTAAAATTGTTTAATTAATTTATAAATTATAAAAATATTAATTAAATTAAAAAATTTATTAATTTTATTACTATTATATTAAAATTTTGAAATTTAGTTTTTTATTATTTTGATTTTAAAATTTTTGAATAAAATTTTTATTTTAAAAATTGTGCACAGACATGCCTATGAACATTTTGATTTTGATTTTAATTTTTTACATAAAATTTATAAGATAAAAATTTTTAATTTTAAAAATTGATTAATTAATTTATAAATTATAGAAAAATATTAAATTTAATTTAAAATTTTAATTATTATTATATTAAAACAATTTTTATTTTTTAAATTTTAAAATTTTAAAATAAAATTTATATTTTAAAAATTTTGTCATAGGTGTGACACTTAACTCACGTATGTGAAACATTTTGTTTTTATTTTTATTTTTGTTTTAATTTTTAAATAAAATTTATAAGATAAAATTTTAAATTTTAAAAATTAATTAATTAATTAAAATTTTTAATTAATTTATAAATTATAAAAAATATAAATTAAATTTAAAAATTGATTAATTTATTATTATTATTATATTAGCCTGCATGCATATTAATGCAATATTAAACATCTTGCATATTTATGATAAAGTTTTTTTTTCTACCGGGAATGATTGTGAAATGCTAATAATTATCCAATATATTATATATGTGGAATAATTTATTTTAATTTCAAAAACTTATTTTAACTGATTAATTTACTAAAATTATTTAATTAATTTATAAATCTGATTAGTTACATTATGTTCATCATTAACCTATTTGTCATATGAGCTCCTAATCAGTTCTTTAGTTAATCTTAACTTAAGTGTCTCTTAATTTAAAAAATGCAATATTTTTTGTGACAGAATTTGTATATTTGTGTTTGATAAAGGTCATGTTTGACAATCAACTGATTGTATTAGTTGTTAGTTAATTCTATTAACGGTTAGCTGAAAGTTGATTATATAAGCTAATTTAACTAGTAGATAACATCATCTCTTTATTAAAGATATTTGGTAAAATTAGTTGTTTAGTATTAACTGTTTATGTATAAATCAATTTTTTAATTTAATTTAATATTTTCTATAATTTATAAAATAAATATAATTAATTAATTAAAATTTAAAATTAAATTTTTTTATCTTAAATTTTTTGCGTGACACTTATGTCACCTGTGACACATATTTTTATTTTTATTATTTTAATTTTAATTTTAAATAAAATAAAAAATGAAAATATGCCTATGACACAAATATAAACCAAAATATATGTAATTATTTTGTTTTTTAATCATTTTTATTTTTTATAAAATTAACAATAGAATAATTAAATTTTAATTTTAATTTAATTTTTAATTAAACTAATAGTTATATAATTAAAATCAAAATCATAAAAACAATAAAAAAAAATAAAAAGACTCGTAACATAAGTATCACAGGCAAGATACAAGTGCATGGTCATGCATGTAAGTCACGAACGTAACTTATCTTGCGTGGCCGTGCAAGTGCAACGGACTTAACTTGCACAATTTTTAATGACTGTTTTTTAGTGGGAAGATTAATGTTAAAGAGAAGATCTTAATTCGATATATTGTAAATTTACCTTATCATCTGTTTAAACTTTACATTTCATCACCTCGTTTATGACCTGTGATGCAGCAACAAATGTTTTTCTTTTTTCTTAACTAAAGGGCATGAGTTATCTTTAGACTGTGATAAGTGTTACCTTCTTGACCCCTTCCAAAAGTTAGCTACTTTTATATTCTTGTATTTTGATTAGAAAGAAGATGACAAGTAACTTCGTTGATCCCTGATTGAACTTGTCAGCTATCTTCCAATTTGGGGAAAATTTGAATGCGTATTATTATAACTTCTATGTTATGAAATCTTAGTCCTGTATAATAACCTGAACTCTATAACAATCCTCAAACTCACAAGATGCCTCTTCTTTCTTCATTGAAATGCATTGAAACATTATGCATTCTCAGAAGCTAGACCAAGCTAACTAGAGAGAACTGAAACTATGATGAATGATATGCATTGTCTTTACCCTAGGAAGCCTTGGTATCAAAGAGCAATGGAGATGGCCACTCAGTGGAAAACCGTCTCTGTGAAGCCCTCAAAGACTCGAGCAGTCACCGCCCGTACAGCCCCAAATGCCACCCTATGGAGAAGTACGTCGATTTCCAATTCTACAAACACTACGTTATGGAGGACTATAACCAAGTCCACAGAAACCAACCCAAATAGAGAGAGGCTAAGAAAATGCAGCTCTCTAAGAGCTGCCACTTCCTTCACTAGGGTTTGTCTGTGTGCACCTATATCTTCGTACAATGAGGTTTTCAAGGTTGATCATGTTCAACCCAGAAGAAGTAACAGCTATCCCAGGTCGAAACCGATGTTTCCCACGTCAACAACACCGACTCCAGCTGAGATAACACCGAGTGCAAGGCTGAGCACTAAAGGGAGGAGGGTTTTCAGGGGACAGTCATTAATAGACGATGTGTTGATGAGAAGATTTGTGTTGGAAGAAGAGGCAATGATGCAAGTTAGAAGAAGGAATGAAATGGAAGTGATTAGGAGACGGCAAATTATGAGAAGGAAGAAGCTTGGACCAAGTCCTCTAAGTAGAATGATAATGGCTGAGGAAGAAGAAAAATGTGTCTAAAGCTTTGGCAACTGCTGTTTAAACCAAAAATTTGAGTCTTTCCACATCAGTAATTACATTGTTGAGGTTTGACTACCATTGTTGTTACTGGATGGCCTGGGTGCAGAAAGTATTTGTTGAAAAATCTAAAAGAAAAGAAGAAAACTAATGCACTCAATGAATGATACCTTTAAACCTAAAACAACATATTCTCACGTAAGGATTTCATTTTTGCAAATATATCAAAGATCTTTGATATTCAATGTCGTTATCCTTTCTTTTCATGATTCCATTTTCTCATTTTTCCTTGAACTTGAACTAAAGTCCCATACAGCCATGGAACTTAGGTTAACTACCAGCTGCTAGATTTGGTCATCGCTTATATGCCACTTTAAACCAGAAAGAGTCTTACATCTAACCACACAAATGTTAGGTGATTTTGTCAATCTCCTTATCTTCTTGGTTTTATCAATTACCATCGGTACCCGCTTCGACTGTATGTTTCCACTTCAATCATTTCATTTCTGAACCCGCTTCGACTGTATGTTTCCACTTCAATCATTTCATTTCTGTACTATGTGTCACTATATGAACCTTATTCATTGCCAGCCACATGCATCGTACGACATAGGTCCTTTCCTCGCAGCGCAACCATATTAGGATTTAGGTCCCTCAACTTTTGCTCCAAGGATTTAGGTCCCTCAACTTCAGAATATTTGTGATAAAGAGGAATTTGAATCCATGAGATCCTCTGTCCCCGATTACTCACACTCTCCTGTATCCCATGCATCCAATCGATCAGCTCCCAATTTGAATTGTCTTCCTTGGTCACTTTTGACATAAATGCTGAATTAATGATAATTCCTCATTTCTAGACGACATAACACTCCACGTGGTGATGATATAAAAACACTATCATGAATTAAAATTTTAATTAAAAATTCCTCATTTCTTATTACGTTAATTCTACAATGAAATCTTGAATGCTAAAAGAATTCAATCTTTAAATGAATCCGTAATTTTGTAAATACCAAATATTTAAAAATCTAATTCCTAAATAAAACCATTAATAAAATCTTAATTGCTAACAAAAAGTCGATCTCTAAATTTTATAAACCTTAAACACACTTCAAAATTTTCGATATGCACTTCTCATTTTCCATTTCATTCAAAAGAGGACATGATGTGTCTTACTTTCTCAAGAACAAAGAAAGGTTTTAGATGTTAAACTCAATTCCATATTCAAAGTCTTATTTTTTTTAGTAAATTCATAAAAGGATCTTATTAATAAGTGTAGGTATGATGCTCACATCCTCTAAGCACAAAATCTTCTTTAATCGAACTGCCTTTTCTTGTGTTCAACCTCTAGTTGTGTATTCCTTTTTCTCCCTTCATTTATACTCTTTCTTATACAGTTTCTTCCTCATTATGCACCACATTTTCACCATCGTCAATTCAATCATTAGTTGAGTCAAGACAATCTAAGGTCCATCAAGTGGTATATAACTCATATGATAGGCAATCTAAGGGTCCAACAAGTGGTATATGACTCTTATGATAGGCATTTCACTTATTGTGATTTCAAAGGATTATATTTGAGCTTATCTTTACTTAGACAAGTCAATACTCAGGGTAATTTAAGTCTTATTGTTGACTAAATGAGGTCTTAATTTATAGTTTTAATAATAACAAAACATATTACTATTAATGAATTTATTTTTGTTACTATAAGTAGCTTTATTATAACTGAATCAAGTGGCATATGAAAGATAAAGATTGATGGAATGAAAAAGTGAACAAAGAAATCAAATAGATCAATTGAACAATTAAGTAATGAAGAAAATGAAGAAAATAGAGCGCATGTACAATTTAAGTGAAGAATCAATAATAAAGAAGAATCAAGCATATCAAGACTTAACATAATATTGCACTTGTTCCTATAACCTTATTATTGTAATTTCAATTAATTAAGAGATCAATTATTGCATAACTATTTGCATATATGTGACTTTTTGAAACAAAGTACATCTATTTTGGATAACAAATGAATGATCGGAAGAAACTAGCTTCCACCTATATGAAGTGGGATACTGGAATTCATTTTCAATATGTATGTATGTATTATTAGACATGATAGAGGCAATCTTAAGCATTGAGTGGATAAAATCTATAGTAAGGAGAATTTTTTATAAGCATATGCTTGCCAACTATTTAATATTCCAAATAAGCTTCATTAGGCATGATAATTTGCATTTGCATTTATCAAATTTATTTCAATATTATTACCTCATCTATAATTTTTTCCCTAAATTTGGATGAATATTATTGATCAAAAAAGAATTGTGGTGTTGAATTGGAGCCTCCAAACTTCACGGTGAGGGTTAGAAGATCTAAGGGTAAGAGAACATACAAAAGAACTAAGTCAATAAAAGGCATCCAGGAAAGTAGCATGTGAGAATTGTAGCAATTTGGCCACAACGAGATGACTTGATTAAGTAGAGTCCAACAAAGAGATAGTCAACAAATTGCATAAATAATACAAAGTTAGAGTAGCTAACATAGTGTCTCAACCAATCATTTGTCTCAAATGAAGAAGCTTTGAATGTCAAAAAGGAAAAGGTTGAATATATAGGAGAATTTTATGGAAGCTTTTCTGTTTTAGGTGACTAAGTGAATGTTTGTGAATATGAATTACATCTTTGCACCTAGCCCTTTTAACTTTGTGAGGATAAATAACATAAAATGTGACAAACGATATTGCATAGAAAAACAACACTTGGTGGTATATTTATGCCTTTTACACTTCCCTTTCTATTTTTATGAGGCAAAAAACATAGTATACAATAAGTGATTTAGTTAAGCGAAAAATAAATGATGACATGTTTATAATTTTTGAACTTTCATTTTGGCTTTTTAAAGAAAAAGTGATATAACTTGTATATGGTATGAAATGTTAGTTAGGAAAAAGCATTTTTTATCTTTTACACTTATTTTTTATTTTTTGAGATGACAAGTAATACAAGATAACATGATAATCGTTTTTAGAAAAAAAAAACAATACATAATAACATTATTGATAACAAAAATTGCTCAGCTCAGCTCAAAATCAATGAACTCGGTTTGAATTAACTGAGCTCCAGGTTGAACTCAGATTTTTTTAAAAATTTTAAACTGAGCTTAGGCTCTTTTTTAACATGACGAATTTCATTTTTGTTTTTAAATTAAAAATAAATTTAATTGAGCTCATTTAGAATTCGATCCAAGTCCGAGCCTAAACACATAATTTTTGACTGAGCTCGAACCTATTTAAGGCCAGACCATCGATCTTTAAACAACATGTTTATGTCTTTGACACTTGACTTTTTTTTTAATAATAAGGAATATAAGTTGATATATGTTAATTACCTTTATTAATATTTGTTTTTCTTTAGATGCATTGTAATATATGTGTCTATAAATTGGAATCCCTTGTATATGTTTATTTTTATACTTCTTCCTAGTTAATGACATTATTTGAGTTAAAAAATATAATAGGATTTTTATTTATATATTGTTCAAACCTTTTTTTTTTTGTATATCTTCCAAAATATAAGAGGTATTTGGTTGCAAATGAAAGATTAGTGCTTAACTACAATCAATTCTAATTTCAATTTTATCATAAGCAACTAAACTGAATTTTTGCAAAATATAGAGAATACAAAACTTAAGTAATGAAATATTAAATCTTACAAACATTAATTTAAAATTAAATATAAAAATCATGAAATATTAATGTTATAAACACCATGGACAATTGTAATAAATGTAATTTAAAAACCTGATTTGGCATATTAAATCTTAGTTGTGACAATAAACGTAATTTTCAAACACAAATTGCTATATTAAATCTAAGTGGTCATATTTTTTCTCATTCAAATGTAACCAAAATTATATATATAATATCTACATTTAGTAGAACCTAACTTGAAGAATGGAGTAATTGTATTTCGATGATTGTTGATGTACAAGGTATCCTCTATTTATAACCCTAAGTGAATTAGTTTGAATTGATTCAATCTAAACTGAAATGAAAAGATGAAATAAATATTACAACTGAATGGATATATACAAATGAATAATGTGAAAAGATACAACATACAATAGTTAAGCTCTCGATGAAGCTGTTGAGATGTGATCATATTATCAAACCCCCTCAAGCTCCGGGGAGGATGAGATCTTGAGCGTATTCCAAAGACGATGAGATGCAGAGGAGGAAAGATATTTGGTCATAATGTCAGTGATTTGAGCAGGAAACGAAATGTGGCAAATGCGTAGAGCTTTACTGGAGACTAAATCATGAACAAAATGAATGTCAATTTGAGCATGAGAAACAAAATCTGAGGCTAAAAAGGTAACATTGAGATTGTCATACCAAAGGGTAGGAGAAAGTTTGCCAAGGCCTAATTCACCAAGAAGAGTAGTAATCCAATGTAATTCTGCAGAAGCAAGAGCAATGCTAGGGTACTCAGCTTCAATACTGGATCGAGTAACATTGGGTTGTTTTTTGGCACTCCAAGAGATAAGATTAAGCCCCAGAAATATATAGTAACCAAATGTATAACATCTATCATCAGGACAACTAGCCTAATTAGCATAAAAATAGGCTTGTAAAGATAAAAGGGAGGATTTGGTGAAGTGAATTCCATAAGAAGGTATGGGGTGGAGATATCGTAGAATCAATTTTACCGCAGACCAGTGAATGTCAGTAAGACACTATAGAAATTATGAGACCTTATTGACAACATATTGAATATCAAGAGAAGTGAGACAAAGATATTTAAGAGTACCAATAGTGCTACGATACTCAGTGGGATTGGAAAGAGGAACCTTATGATTTTTATACAAGGGAAGAGATGCAGTGATTAGTGTATGGACTGGTTTATATTTATCAAAATTAGTTCTAAGAAAGAGATCTTTGGTGTATTGAGTTTGGGTGAGAAGAAGACGTTGGGAAGTGTTATGAGCTTCAATATCGAGAAAGTGATGAAGAGGACCTAAGTCTTCGATAGAGAAAGTAGAGTTGAGATCTTGGATAAGTGTTGTGATGAAGGAGGGTAAGGAACTAGTTACCAAGATATCATCCATATAAATTAAGAGAAAGATAGCGTGAGAGTGAGTTTTATGAATGAAGAGAGAGGTGTTTGACTTTGAGGGTTTAAAATTGACTTCAAGAAGTTTTTAACTGAGACGATAAAACCAAGCTCGAGGGGCTTGTTTGAGACCATATAAGGCTTTGTGAAGTCTACAAATATAATAAGGATGGTATGGATTTGTGAAGCTAAGAAGTTAAGACATGTAAACAGGTTCTTGTAAGTAATCATAAAGAAAGGCATTGTTAACATCTAGTTGGCGAAGAGGCCAGTTATGGGATAAAGCTAAGGCAATGATGATGCGAATAATGGTGGGTTTAACAACAAGACTAAAATTAGTTGTATAATTAACTTATAGGGTTTGATGGTAAGCTTTGGCAACAAGATGAGGTTTGTAAGAGCCATTGAGATTTTGTTTAGTGCAAAAAACTCATTTACAACCAAGAATATTTGTGTTTGGTATTAGGGGGGAGAGGGGAACAAGAGTTCATGTGTTATTGTGATGAAAAGCAATGAACTCGTCAAGCATAGCTTGGTAGCAATAAGGATATTTATTTTCTTGGGTAAAGGATGTGGGGTCAGAAGGAGTATTCAAAGTGGTGACAACGTTAGTGATGTAATCAAAGAAATGCCAAGGGGTACGGGTGTGATCTCAGGTACGAGTGATCATAGGATGAGAAGGAGGATATGTTAGAGCTATGGTAGGGGATAAAAGGAGTAGAGGGGAGAGAAGGAAGCAGTAAAGATAAAGAAATGGGAGATGAGGAGGTGGAAGTGGAAGATGACACAAGCAAATTGGTGTAGGAAAAGAGATGTTCAAGAAAGCAGACATGACAATAAATTTAAAGTTAGAGGTGATGAGATAAAAGCTTCAATAGTGCTTACATATGATGCATATCTAAGAAAAACACATTGAATATACTTTGGTTTAAGTTTGTCAAGGTGGGTGGAACCCAAGTAAGGAAAAGAAACTCATCCAAAAACACGAAGATAAGTAATATCAGGTTTGTTGCAATTGAGTACTTCATAAGGAGATTTGTGGTGAAGTACGAGAGTAGGTAAGAGATTGATAAGATAAATAGCAGTGGTGAATGCTTCATACTAGAAAAACCTGGGAAGAGAGGCACGAAGAAGAAAGGTAAAATTAGTTTTAGTTATGTGACAAATTTTTTGTATAGCAAGACCATATTATTGTGGTGTATAGGGACAAGAGATGTGAAGAGTGATTCCATTGGAAAGAAGATAGTCAGCAAAGACACTTTTAGTGAGTTTAAGAGCTCCATCGCATTGAAAAGTTTAGATGGTAGTGGAAAAGAGATTTTCCATCAGTGGTTTTAAAAGATTGAAAATGAAGCAAGGTATGAATTTTATGGGTGAGAGGAAAAATCCAAGTAAAGCAACTAAAATCATTCGTAAAGATAATAAAATATCGATAGGTAGGGTAGGAAAGAGATGGGGAAGGACCTCAAATATCAAGGTGAATTAATTATAATAGTTTGATAGAAATGCGGGAAGACAGAGGAAACGAAAGAGGAACACTTTTGCCTTGAAGGCAGGAAGTACATGGATGGAGAATAATTTTAAATTGCAAAACATGACTTAATCTAGTTAATATGGAGTGACATGGATGACCAAGATGTTGATGCCACATATTGATTATAGTGGAGGCAGCGGTGAGAGCAAGTAGATTTGTGAAATGCAATGGAATCTTCATTGGGTAGAGATTGTTAAGAATGGTCTTGCAAGTAGCGGTATCTTGTTTTTGAGATCCTTCACAACATAACCAAATGGATTAAATTTAATAACAAAGGAATTATCAATGACATATTTTGCAATAGATAAAATATTAGTGGTAATGTGAGGAACAATCATATATAATGAAGGTGAAATTATGAGAAAAATAGTACCAGTGGATGAAATAGGGTGAGCGTGTGTCTATTACCAATAATGACTTGATTGGATCCTTCATATGGTGTGACGAATTCTATGAAATCAGGATATGGAGTCATGTGAGTAGTTGTTGTTGTTTTAATATCTGGTATCCAGTTAGTAACAGTATGGAGGTTGAAAGGAGTCGAATTAGGATCAAATTTAATATTCATGGTAGCAAAGGTTGTGTTGATATTGTTAGTAAGGTGGTGGGAACCAGTGGTGCAATTACGAGATTTAGAGTACGAAACTGACAATGACCAGCAATGTGTCCCCATTTCTAGTAGATTTGAAATTGGTTAATAGGCTTATTATTGGTAAAATTAGGCTTAGGATAAAATGTGTTACGATTGAGTCGGGTTTGAAATTGGGTTACATTAGGAGGGTGGTCATTAACCTAGATGGGCCTAGAGGATGAGTTATTAAAATTGGGCCCAATAAATGAATCAGGCCTTCTATGGGAGGTATGGTTAAGGTAAGAGACTCCGAAAGACGTTGGAGAAGATAATGGGTGTCTCCCATGTCCACCCCTGTCACCGCCTCTACTATGGGTGGAGGGGTTGTTGTTGGAGAATGCAACAAAGGTTGAATCCGATAAAGGTGGTGTATGAAAAGAGAGCAACTATGCTTATGGAGGAGAAGATTTACCTTTAGTTTAATAAATGTAGTGCTTGTGTTATAGTTTTTGATCACCGTGATGAAGGATTTGTAGTTTGTTTCAAGGTGAAGAGGACAAGTGTTAGATCCCTAAAGTCTAAATTATGGAATCGTGTGCGCATTGACGAGCCATGGCCAATGTTTGATACTCGGGAGGATAAAACAAGGCAAAGGCTTGCGAGTAAGTAAGAAAGATCGACATTGTCGACGAATTGACATGCATTAGTACTGTAACATCCCATCCCCTACTAGAAGGGTAAAATAGTAAATTTGTCATAGGATGGGATTGATAGGGAGTAATGAGTATTAGTCATGCATAATAGGATTGATACACAGTAGCAATTGTGTACATGGAATTACTGGACATGCATACATGACATTCCCGGT
>JANKYE010000001.1:18918945-18929726 GCA_032467995.1 Erythroxylum dillonii | reverse complement strand
GCCCTCAAAATTTAACAATTCTTTTCTCGTAAATTTTTCTTAATTTCATCCAATTTTCTTAAATTCATAAATTTTCTTACCAATTTCTTTCTCATTTAAATTTCATTTTAATATTTCTAATTTTAATCAAAAGTTCGGGATCCAACAGTTGGTCTATGGAGTTTGATATTAGAGATTGTTTTAGAAGTGTTTTATATTTGTATGTGAATATGGTAAATGTGTACTCAACTGAATGTTGAATGCCGGACTCTGATCCTCTGAATGTGATGAATGACTGTGCACATTGAATGAAAGTTATTGATAGCATATTATGTGAATTGTTGCATTCCATAAAATTGTATATACTTTAATTTTAACTGTAATGATTATTAATTAATTTAAAAATATAATGTATTACATAAAATTATTAATATAAGAGTATAATTGCAAAATAGAAACAGGCTGATAAAACCAAATATGTTTTTATTTTTAATTACTAATCTCAACTAAACAGGTTTTTGTTTTCGGTTTTTACATTACAAATCTCAATCAAACAACTTTTTGTTTTTTTAAGAAAAAATAGAAAACTAAAACTATAAACTATAACAGAAAAACATAAGTGAAACTAAACGACCCCTTAGTTTGTAATATTAATTGTAATCACACTTTGTTAATTTGATGTTTTAAAAGGCTCACCATACATACACATTTTGTTTCAGTGGATTAAAAAATAGTTTTAAGCATTTGAAATTGTTAAAATTATATTTTTCTGGTGATTTGTTAACCTATATATATTAGTGATCGACCAATATGGGTTAAAATTATTAAATTTTATGTGTCATAAGTTTGCTATAATATTAGTTGATGTATTGGTCATCCAATATATTGGTTGATCAATATGCTTACTTATATGCCTACTAGTCAATCATTGCTTTTAATAACTAGTGAACTTGGTGCCTTTAATGCATAATAGTCCACCAGTATACTATAATAATTAACCAGTCAACTACATGCAGCAATTGTGACAGCTAGTTCTTGGCTATTAGGCTAGAAAGGGTTCCAAAACCCTATAAATAGGTATTTTCTCATTAATTTTTAGCATTAAGAAGTATTTATGTGTCTTATACACACATTTCAAAGTGTTTTCCAATCTTTGAGCATCATTATCTCATATTTGTGTGAATGCGCCATTTTGGAGTTATTAAGTGATAAAATGAGGAACTTTGAATTGTAATATTTGTTTTGGAGAATATATTATTGTACTCGGGATTAATCTAAGTGAGATTGAGGATCCTCTTCACCTAGGAAGAAGATTGTAAGAAGGATTTCTTTTTACTAAGAAAGATTATATAAAGGTTTTTCTTTTTACCTTGAAAGAAGACGTATAGTGAAATTTTAAGAAGAATCTTGGAAGTGGATGTAGGCAAGTGTTGTTTACCAAACCACTATAAATCGATTTACATTCTCTCTTCCCTATCCTTTTTTAAAAAAATTGTCAATTGTGTGATTAATTTATATTAAGCAATATTCTCATCATTATTTATATTAATTGTTGCTAATTGAGTGCTTTTGTTAAAAAATGTTTAATTTTATAAACACTTAATCCACCTCTATTGAGTGCCATTATATACTAGCAGATCTCATAAATCAAAGTATAAAGATACTTAAACAAATGTGTGAATGCTTATTAAAGATCAAGTTTATTAAAATAAATTAACCTGATTACGAGGATCCCAAATAGAATATCAATTATGTGTCTATTGATTATATCATTATGATGGTTTTATAATTGATTCTTGAACTTGATTACCATAATATCTTATATGAGAATTACTATATTTTGATGCTACTTACAACCTATTTTATTTAAGGTAGTCCACTTAGTTTTATTTGGATATAATATAAACCGTATAGAAATATTGAGTAAGTTAATAAATTATTCTTCACTCTAAAGTAATTAGAGAGAAAATTCCACTATTCTTGATTAGTAGCCACTTTTTGATGTTCCACTATTCTTGATTAGTAGCAATTTTTCGAATTATTTGGCCACTGTGAATTGAGATTTAAAAATATGCTTTCTAATGTCAATTATAAATTATTTACTAATTAACAAGAACAAAATGAATATAAAAGAGTAGATAATAAATCCATACTCTATGTCCAATTGGAATATTAGATGGGAAATGATTAAATTATATATCATAATGATGCATAGATGGGTAAAATCAAACCACTTTGACATTCTTAATATTTGAATGATCATGAAATATTGCTAGACATTAATTTTGATCCATGATTATAAATTGTTTAATGATAGAATTAAAAATTAAAAGAGTTTTAATTTGTCTAATTTATAATCATTGTCAACATATTAGTAACCTAATAGGTCACATATAAAAAAGCAGTTAAAAAGAAAATTTTAAATTTAAATTAAGTTGAACTTAATTGTGAAGTTTGAAAGTTTTCATGATTCAAACATGGGATATTGAATTTTATCAATATTAAACGCTAATTATAATTTTTAAATTTTAATAAGAAAGAAACTCTAATACAACTATGAAATAGTAACAAGGGATCTTGTACTCTTGTCTTCTTTTCTCAAAAGGTTAAATTCTTTTTTTAACTATTTTGTAGATACTATTAGAGGCTAGACATTTGATCAGTTCGTGATTAATACCTTGTAAAGAAGTTTATATTTTTTTAAGTTATTCAATAATGAGTATTCAATCGAAAAATTATAAAATTTATTTCATGGTTAATTTTCCAACAAAAAGGCAGGCAATTGAACTATGTGATCATTATAAGGTTAATAATTTCTAACTTTTTTGTTGTAAATCGTGATAACATCTAATGGATTTCTTGTATTAAAAATGTCCGCAATTTTAACAAATTAAAGACAAATAAGTCTCTATTTTTACATGTATATGTTTTTTTTTCTCCCAAGAAATGCTAAAAAAATAACAACCACAAAAAAGTAGGGGTGAGCATTCGGGCTAATCGGGCCAAATTTGCACTGTTTGGGTAAAGCCCGAATTACCCAAAAAAATTTCTATCTTACCCTGCCCGAACCCGAATTTTCAATTACCCGAACTTACCCGGCCCGAATACACAATTTCAATTACCCGAACTTACCCAAACTTACCCGAAATTTTCTTTCCATTTCCAGAGTGTATTAACATCAAAGCGATAGCTGGTTTCGATCAAAGTATGGTACAAATTGCAGATCTTGGCCTTTTACTTCTGTTAGTCCTATCACTTCCATTCCATTCAAAATATAATCAATTTTACAGAGCTTTAGGATAACTCATTTGGATAAAAAAGGAATGACTTTTCCTTTTGGGTACATTGGAAAAGAAACGCAAGCATCACTTAAAACATTAAAACCAGAAACGTAAATCCTATGAATCTGGGAAAAGTTTGTTTGTAGTGAAAATGGTTTTTTGACAATGTGTTCTTGAAGTGGAACATATTAACCAAGGTTTCACTCAACTTCGTTAACATTATGAACTACATTTTACCATAGTTCACTGAGATACAAATTTGTAAATATAGTTCGCTTCACCTTTATTAAATTAAATGATACGATACTAATTAACACGATCTTATAGCTGTAGTGGCAACGGAAATAATAAGCTTATTCTCGTATTAAATTGCCAGTTTCTGCTTACCTCTTAAATGAAACAAAATTGACCATTCATGATAAATATTAAACTCATGCTTCTGTCTACAAAACAGAGGAAGGGAGAGACAGAATTAACACTATTCACTATCCTTTCACGCTTCCTGAAGGAGATGATATCTGAGTATCTGACAACTTTTTTGCTCCACTTCCCCCTGAAGGAGATGATATCCTTCCACGCTTCCTGAAGGTGCTATTTGATTTGAGAGAAGAACAACAAGCAAGGCAAAAAAACAGAGAAGAACAAGAATCAAGACAAAGAACGACAAAGAATAGAAGTTAGAAGAAAGAAATGAGACGTTCTGCGCTTTGATTTGAGAGAAAAGGTAAAAAGGATCCTAATCCCTAATTCGGGTAATGAGAGAAGAGTTACTAGAATGACAAAAATGAACCCTAATTCGGGTAATCGGGTAATCCGAAATTTTTTCAGAGCTACCCATCCTAAATTGAAAATATTTCAAGTAATATCCAATCTGACATAATTTACCGTATTTTAGTATTTTTATTACCCAAAGGCTCGAATAATGCTCACCCCTGCAAAAAGAGCAGGGATGGAAAGAATGAGATGCCAAGTGTAGTGAAATACTATGCTTCTTGTGTTCTGTCAACGTAACTCGGTATATGCGCATGTGCTCATAGCTACGTCGGTGGGCTTGGGTGACGTCGATGCCAATAGCAACATGTGCAGACAAAGTGTTTTTTTTTTGTTTCTTTGTGCGCATATCTCACTTCACGCTGTGTCCGTCTGCTCCTCTGTGGCCTCGGTGATGTCAATAGTTTAATACCAGGTGTACACGCCACTCCCTCATACTCGGAATTGAACAGACCAATTAAAAAGCATAGACACTAAAAGTTTGCCAATAAATGGGAAATAATATAGTTTTATTAAATAATTTTATATAAGAAATTACTAAATCCAGTCACTTACTGTTGTTTTCACATGAGATTTTTTGTCCTAGAGTTACTTAAATTGGGCCGTGTGCTTTATCATTAAAAATTGGTTTCTTTAATGGAGCCATTGCCAACCCTTGTATCGTAAGAGAACATAAGCTGGTGGCCGGTGGGGAAACAAGGAGATTTTCAAGGTAGGCAGGAACTTAAGACTTGGGGGCCATTGTTGGTACACAGGAACAGGTGCTAAGGACTGTATTAACACCACCGCCTTGTATTGTACCAGCTGGTGCCCACAGAAACTAAACAAAAGGAACGCCTTTAAAAGCTTAAATTAATGTGAGTAAGGGGTAGTCGGTCAAATCTAAGTGTGATCAAAACAATGGTCTTACTGCTGATATTTCTATGCCAATTGCCACCACAGTGACCACACCACTTGTGCGTTTTTTTCTTTTTATATCGGATTCAGGTCTTCCGTCTTCCACTTGTATTCATTATAAATGCATATACAAAACGCCTACTTATATCTTGGGCTTATTCCTCTCTCTCTCGCTTCCCTATTCTCTCTTACACACAAACTTTCTCCCTTCTGTGGAGGAAACTGAATAGGACAAAAGACGAGAAGAACAGAGAAAGCAAAACGCAATGGCTCTCAAGATCAATCCTTTCATCTGTCAATCCCCAAAGTTTCCTTCTTTTGCTCTTCCTCCAATGGCTAGCCTCAGATCTCCCAAGTTCTACATGGCTTCTACCCTCAAGTCTGGCTCCAAGTCAGTCCGTTCTCCTTTCATTCTTTACAATGCTCCTTGTTTTCCTTTTCTGTTTTCTGCCTTCTTTTTTATTGTTTTGTGTGAAAAAATGGATCTTTGCATGTTTCCTTGCTTTTGGCGTCAGTTTGGATCTGGGTTTTGGTTTTGTTTCTTTAATTGTGCGGGTTGCTGCGATCCTCTTGTTTTATGTTTTTAAGAACAAAGATTAATCCTTTTTTGGGCTCTTGATTTACTGCATTTAATTTCTTCAAATGTTTCTGCTTATTGATTTTACTTCTTTGGTATATCGAGGTCTCCTAATTTGATTCAATCTCGTTTATTTCATTTCATCTGCAAAAGAAAAAAAAAAGTTGATTAAGCTGGTTTGCACTATGTATTGAAGCTCCATTCAATTGTAGTCCCTACAGTTAGGCCCGGTCTTATTTCCTTAACTCCAATCGATTACGGTGTTTTTCACGTTTCTAACCAACTATTGTGTTTGGCTTGTTGAATTCTTAAAGGAGATCATTGCTTTCTTACAGTATTTGCCGAAGACTTCCCGTGCGCTACTTTACAACTGAAAGCATTTGGTATCTGATTTCATATAGATGTAGCTTATTTTCTTTAAGCTCAACAATTATGTAAAGTAAATTCATCTTGTTTTTCTTTATACACTTGTTATTTAACAAACCAAAAGCTGAGTGTTTTTGCCTTGTTTTGAACGACCAATATGCAAAACCAATTTGATATAAAAACAATTTAGAGGATTCATATCTGATGCCGAAGAAGTTAAATGAATTATTGTCTTAACTGTTCCAGTTTAATTGCCCGTTTAGGAACAATTAGTTGGTTCTTTAGCTGTAATTTTCAATGCAGGCTTGGATTTCTGTTTGTCTTCTTAGCGTGATTTTTGCTGGAATCTAGGTTCGATGTTTGTACTATTTCTGTGCAAAGTTTTCAAATTTTAATTTTCTTCCTTTTCTTGTCATCTTTCTTTTAACTTTTTAAAAATTTGGACTTTTCTCCGTGTTTGATATCAATGCATGCATATTCATGATTTCAAACAAATAAGTACAAGGTTGATAAAGTGCTTGAAAGGTTTAAGAGCATTTTGATTCTTTCTGAACTCTGCCATCTTTCTGAACTTTGGTTTTGATGGCTGCATGCTTGTCCACCTGTTGTATTCTCTTACTGGTTAGTTGTGTAGGTTTGTGTGTATTTGAAATTTCTTGAGTGAGGCACATCATTTATTTATTGTGAAAGGTCATGTCCTAGTTTGGTCGTCTTGTTTCTCAAACTTGTTGCAATCCCGCAGTTATAATGTGATGTCAGAATTGTGAATTATGTATTTTCTGCTTCTTTTCTTTTCTTTGGTATTTCATTTGATTATGTGTTGGTTCATCTATTAGATGGTTAAATGTCAGCGCTTGTGGAATTGCTATATTTGGTCCTAGTTTCACTACATCATTCTATTTCTCCATTGTGTGGTTGAATCAAAATGTTGAAGAAGGATATTCAAGTTGGTGAAAGTAGTTGGGATTGTTTAGTGATTAGATTCCTTTATTGTTCTGTTTCTAGGTGGTGAATCTTTGACTTTTTCTTTAAGTTAGCAGCTGCTTGTCAAACATATTGGTTTTCTTTATCTAGGAAGGAACTCTAATTACAAAGTGGTCATTCAGTTTGGGTCTCAACTCTACGGTAGTTGCAGAAATTTATTTTTATATTGGCTGATATTATTACTATAATCATCACTATTCTGCTCAATATTGATGATCTATTCCTTACATTGGTTCGTTAGGTGGGAACCATACTTTAGTTTGTGGGGACCAATACATGCTTTTGATGTTGAAATTCTTTATTGTGGATTTTCCTTATCCTTGATTTGGTGGTTTTCATTAAAAAAGTTTAGCGTGCATTTAATTGAAAAAGATTTGTTGTATATTTTCTTTCTTCGGTAATGGTTTGTAGTCATTTTAATGCTCCAAAGGAGTGCTAAGTTGAAGATTTGTTGTATATTTTCTTTCTTCGGTACTGGTTTGTAGCCATTTTAATGCTCCAAAGGAGTGCTAAGTTGAAGATTTGTTGTATATTTTCTTTCTTTGGTACTGGTTTGTAGTCATTTTAATGCTCCAAAGGAGTGCTAAGTTGTGAACAAGTGCCGTCAATTATATAAGAATGATTTGATAAGCAATTTGTTGGTATATGATATGTCTTTTTGATTCTGTATATTCACAGAAGTATTTTGCACTAAGCAGTATTTACTCCTGATAAACTCCTTTTAAACAGTCATCTGCATAATGCTGAAATTTGCTACTTAATGCAGGGAAGTTGAGAATCTTAAGAAGCCTTTTACTCCTCCCAGAGAGGTGCATGTTCAAGTCACTCATTCTATGCCACCCCAGAAGATTGAGATCTTTAAATCTTTAGAAGATTGGGCTGAGGAGAATATCTTGGTTCATCTTAAGCCAGTTGAGAAGTGTTGGCAGCCACAGGATTTTTTGCCTGATCCTGCTTCTGATGGGTTTGATGAGCAGGTCAAGGAACTTAGGGAAAGAGCAAAAGAGATCCCTGATGATTATTTTGTTGTTCTAGTTGGGGACATGATCACAGAGGAAGCACTCCCTACTTATCAAACAATGTTGAATACCTTAGATGGAGTTCGGGATGAAACAGGTGCGAGCCTGACTTCTTGGGCGATCTGGACTAGAGCATGGACTGCTGAAGAGAATAGGCACGGTGACCTTCTCAACAAGTATCTCTACCTTTCTGGACGAGTGGAAATGAGGCAAATTGAGAAGACAATTCAATATTTGATTGGGTCTGGAATGGTGAGATCCTTCTTGATTTTTAGACCAATTTCTTCTTGAAGGCTTTAAAGTAGCAAATATGAAATAATAACCATAGTCATGCTCAAGATTGGTATCCAGTGTATGCAAAGATTGGCCAGACAAAGTGGTCTGGGAGTTGTTTGATTTACCATCTATAACTAATGCTCAACAGTTCCTTTTTTTTTTTTTTTTGTGCTTTGTTTTTGTGACGTCTTAATCTTAAATCTAGTATTTGTGTGTACCGATGGCTTTTTGTCAAAATCTGTGCCCTTGCTGTAAAGTTGGGTGTTCCCAATCTGCATGCAACCCTGAAAGTTATTGAGCATATTTGCTTTTCTATGTGACCTATCACATCGTTTGAATACTCTTTTTGTTCTAGCTTGATTTGATTTCTTTCAAATAAATCTTATTATAGGATCCACGGACAGAAAACAGCCCTTACCTCGGGTTCATCTACACTTCATTCCAAGAAAGGGCAACTTTTATCTCCCATGGGAACACTGCCAGACAGGCCAAGGAGCACGGAGACGTGAAATTGGCTCAAATTTGTGGCACAATTGCCTCAGATGAGAAACGCCATGAGACTGCCTATACAAAAATAGTTGAGAAACTCTTTGAGATCGATCCTGATGGAACTGTCTTGGCTTTTGCTGACATGATGAGGAAGAAGATTTCTATGCCTGCACACCTGATGTATGATGGCCGTGATGACAATCTGTTTGAGCACTTTTCATCTGTTGCGCAGCGGCTTGGAGTCTACACTGCCAGAGATTATGCAGATATATTGGAGTTCTTGGTGGGCAGGTGGAAAGTGGAGAACTTAACTGGACTGTCAGCTGAAGGTCGAAAAGCTCAGGATTATGTCTGCAGATTGCCTCCACGAATCAGAAGGCTGGAAGAGAGAGCTCAAGGAAGGGCAAAGGAAGCACCCGCCATACCTTTCAGCTGGATTTTTGATCGTCAAGTAAAGCTCTAAGTTCCTAATGAAAGTTTTTAAGTGCTTAAAGAGGGTGACAACAGACAAACAACTTTGCTCTTCTTCATGTTCCTGCTTCCTGAATCAAAATGCAGGGTAAGAATTTCTGGATGAAATATCCAGTTTACTCTCGACACTTGGGTAGAAGGATGGAGTTGGTTGTGGAGTAAGGTGAGGGTCAGAGTCAGGTGTAGATACAGTTGTTTCTAGTGTGTTTGTCTTATGAGTATGTGTGTAGGGGCAGCTGTGGTTTTGTTGTTGTGTTCAATTCAAGTGGTCTTCTTGTATCAGGTTTGCCTTTGTTCTAGTGTAAGCTGAAAAATCCTGATGTGGCAATTTTTGATGGTAGTGTTGTTTTTTCCATTTTCAACTTGGGTCACTTTCCTCGGTCCTCTGGAGGAAGCACAATAGCACAAAAAGGGCAAACGCAATGTACTTGGGTAACAGATCATTTAGTTCAATGACTTGATTATTTCATAATAATGTGTTATGAAGAACTAAATGTAATAACTTGATTATTTGGAAACTGGACTGTGCAACATATAGTAAAAGGTTGCTTCGTTTAGTCTGTTCAAGCTCTAGCCATCAGCATTTGAAATATAAAACTAGATATGGATGGGAAACTAAACATCCTCTCCTGAAAAACTAAAATAATTGAAAAAATTTTATTTTTAGTACCCCAACTTTCAAAAGTTTACCTACTTTAAGTGACCCCATTAATTATACTAAAACTTAATATATTTTAAGATTTTCATTAAAAATCTGTATATTTAATAAAAACTTTACTTAAATGAGTTGCTTGAAATAACAAGAGGGGGGTTTGAAGTAATTGATAAAGTTGTTTCTCTTTAATCATAAGATTACAAGCACTATTTTAAAAACTGGACTGGACCGGCCGGTTCGATCGGTGACCGGTTGGCTATCCGGTCCAGTTCACCCCTAAAAATTGGTTCTTAATTGAACCAGTAAGAACCGACCGGACCGGTGCGACCACTGGTTCAATAAATTTTTATTTTTATTTTATTTTTGTATTTTTTTAATATTATTAATATTATATATAATTAAATATAATTATTGCATAATTATGACGTCACACCAGTAATCGGTCAAACCGGTGATCAGTAAGGCCTCCGATTCGATGGCCGGTCTGAATTTCAAAACACTGATTACAAGTTTAAATAACAAAAATAGCCTTCAAAGGAAAACAAATTACAAAAGTGGTACGTGTAAGGTTCTTCTATTGATTAATTTAATTATATTTATATATCATTATTTACACTAAAATAGTAATATTTTATTAATTAAATATTTATCAGTATTAATATTAATTAATAAAATACATCAGCTTGCCATATAGTGTTATCAATTTCACCAACATTCTATATGCTTTAAAAAATCTCCTAAAGACCCTTAATTGTGTGAAAAATTAAAATTAATCATTTCTTTAGGTTTTTTAATTAACATTGGTTGACCCAACATTTTTAGACCACGTGATACTCCACATGAATAGCCGTGTCACAAAGAGAGGATTGGAATAACATGAGAGAGGCATAGTATGTGTTAAATATATTGATTTATCATATTTCATATCATTATTTCTACTAAAAATATAATATATTTTTATTTTATTACTATGAATCATATTTTATTATTTTATTATGATTGTAAATTAAGTCTTT
>JANKYE010000001.1:18887656-18901978 GCA_032467995.1 Erythroxylum dillonii | reverse complement strand
CTTATTGGTTGATTTTTTCACTCAATCAACGATCCGATGAAATAAGAGCATGCATCGACTAAATGAAACAAGAACGAGTAACCGTGTACCAATTGATCCACTTTTGCAGATCACCATATATTAATATAAGGCTTGGAATTTACATTTCAGCTATTCAGAAGTCTTCTTGATTGCATTTCCATTGCTACAGTCCGTGCGAGACATAAATTTTATGTGCATCAAAATTCTGGCAACAATTCATCATCAGCCTAACAAAAATACGTTGGTTATCCTTCACACCTTCTTGTCCCAAGTCCGAACCACGATTTGTCTCATTGGAACTGTGAAATAGGCTAATCAGATTTAGAAGTGGTCTTAATGGGCGCCCAGATATCTGCGCCGTTGCTACCTGCAATGCCTGCGGTACACGAGACCGGGACAAGGCACAAGCCCCAGCTTCTTAAACTGTTGGATTGCTCCAACTCCTGTATAAGAGCAAACATTTTATCATGATGCGATCACAAGATGCTGGTGTGATAAAATAATCATCTGTGTTATTTGATGATTATATCCTTACCTGCATCTGCATCTGATCTGGCAGTGTATTTTGGAGGAGGTAGGGAGCACTCAACGCCTGGAATCACCCAAACAATTGCGTAGAATAAGAAAATTGAAGGAACTAAAACAACATTGCACTTCGAAATTTCATAGCCCTCAAATATTATTCAAGCAAGCAAGAAATTCAGCATGAGCGAAGTTGATATACAATAACTTTCAAATAAGCCCATGCAGCCTCCAGTAGCATACTTCTAATTACAGTATAAAGGTTAAGAAGATTAAATGAATGGTCGAGGCCAACCTATATAAATCACAACTTGGAACAGCAAGTCTTTCTTTCCAGCTAGAGAATATAATGAACAAACAGAAGTAAAATAAGTAAGAGGAGCCAGACCTTAACCTGTTCATGAAGGAACCGGATGTATTCCATGGCTTCCCAAAGGACAGAAGCCGTATCAGTCTACATTAAGAAAGGGTTTAGAATTAGAGCTGACAATAAAGAGGCATCAATATTAAATAATTGTACTCTAGGCACCTTTCCATACGGTGAAACAAGCTGCTGCAGAGCTGTTATTCGTTCACCAACCTTCACTTTGTTCTCCTATTACCAAAACACAGTATAATAAACAAAATTTTAATATGACAAAGCGCCTATGGATCTAGATATGATTTCAGATTTAGAAGGAAGGCCAGGTTCATAATAATTGTCAGACGGTAACCTGCTTTTAGCTATGTTTATTTATATCTCCATTGGTGTAGTATTTGCTAGCCAAAAGAATTGCTTTTCATCAATGCATGCCATGGGAACATCTTAAACTTAAAAGCCAACCATACACATTCATAGGTAGCTTGACTAAACTCTCATAAAGTATCCACTGACAACAGCAAACAATAGAAAAACTATGCTCCCCAATATATTTTGTGGTGAAAAGATGTAAGATGGGTGGTGATACCCAAAACCTCTGAAGTTTGGTACAAAGATACTAGGATAATGAAGTGGTTGTATCTGCTAAGCGAGACACATAATTACAAAATAACAAATGATTGGTTATGAATAAACAAGAGGCTATTATACTAGAAACAAGCAAAGATGTAAAAGATTATTAAAAATCAGTGGCAAGACTTACGCAGAATGCTCAATCTACTTCACTAACTTTAAAAACCTTGCTAGTGACATTAAGAAATGAGCATAAAATATCCAGCAGAAAAACAAGAATAGGGAAGAAGGAAGGAACCTTAGGGGAGCTGGAAAGATCAGCTTTGTGTCGTTTACTTGCAAGACAAGTGAGGCTGCCTTGGTCTAGTGAGCAAGGGCTTCTTTTGTTTTCCATCATATTCTGCAACTCTATCTGTTGTTCTCCCTGCACATAAGCAGTAAAAAATTGCCTTACTTGTTGGAAGCCAAAGGAAAGACAATCACCGTACATACATCAACTCAAATAACATCCACTCAAATTTCTGAATAAGTAATCACACCCCATCATGCGTCCACACTACACGAAGGTAAGGCAGAGGAAGTAATGACCTTCAATGGATGTAGAGATACAATACAAGTCCTTAGAATTCGTTCAAGTATCAACTCTCTGACAGACGATAGACAATATAAGTAACTTCGTACGTGCTATGCAAGAGTAGATATTCCATCTACTCTGCAAAAAAGCTGGAGTGGCAAAATAATCCATCCAGTAGGAGTTATTCTTTTTCCAAAGTAAAAACAGCCTCGTTTTTTAACCATATAGACACAAAAGAAAGGAGACATGAACAGAGAAGGAAGAAGACAAAAGTTCTTTAATAAATCTTCCACAGTATTAGAAACTCTGGTCCTACTTTAGAAAGGTGGTCTTCTTTTACCCCATATGAGGTAGGACCCTGATGATGCATTCCACTCCAAGAATTTGAATGAACACGCCAATACCCGTGACACAAAATGGATTGGATGTTTATGGTTGACCGTACTATGATATTGATTTTAATCGTAAGAATTAGGAAGCATACAAGGCAGGCACCTTCGTAAACATACTCCGGAACTTGATATCTACCTTTGTGTGTGTCTCATAAAATATTCACAGGTTGCAAGAGAGAGATAATCACAACAACTCTCCACGTGAAGCTCAAATACTCGATAACATAAGCATATATTATGGACATACTTAGAAGGAACATCACCAGAATTAACTATTGTATGCTCCAAACAGACAACAATGTAATGGGACACGCAACACCTAATGTTTTTAGTTGAGAAATAAAATATCCCATTAGATCAATTAATAAATTGACTTCATCCTCGTAATCAATTTCTAAAAATGTCGTCAACAAAGCTTAATCATAACAGATAGGCTAATCTTACGGTTGAAAATACACCATCAGAAACGTAAGTTAATGAAGTTTTATACATCAAGAAAATTATAACCAGAGATTGACAAGTGGGCCCAGATTGCGAGTTCAAACCAAACCATGCATGGAAGGAAACTTCAATGAACCCAATTTTGCATTTATAATCTAACCATCTACTTAGATTCCCAGCCGCAAATTATATATCTTAAGTTAACCAACTGTATTTCTGCAGATACAGTCAAGAAAATAAACATTCTTATTTAAGCAGTCCTAGATAAAAAGCAGCAGTTTTAAGAGAGCCAAAGCTACAATTCTTGGCAAATAGAAGGAAGAAACCTGTTTACGTTTTAACTTCAAGCAACAACCAAGCACAATCTCGAAAAGGAAAAATAGTAGAAACGAGAATAAAGGTTTGAGGATTCACCCAGAACTCAAGAGACTGCATTGCCAGAGCTGCAGAAAAAGAGAGCTTTAATATTATAACCGATATCCTCCAAGACTCGCCTCCCAAATCACCTCAATTCAACTAATAATCAAGTGAAAGCCACCAAAAATGGCTTTAATTGAAGTTTTTGTCAACAGAGCCGACAAGGCAGAAGCCCTCTTCTCTTCTCTGTTATCACAGCAATAAGAGTGAAGACTGGAACTTTTTGACAGATCTTTGTCAGCTTTTGCGTCCACAGAGTTGAAACTTAGAAACATCTATTAATTGAGCTCTTTTCTTGTTTTGCTTACAAAGGCTAGACAAGATAAAAGGAAAGGAGCAGCACTTTTTACTCCGAAAAGGTTCCTTTGCAGTCAGAAATAACTTATCAGCAGATGTTCAGGCCTCAAAGGGGAAAAAGAGAGGCACCATACAAGAAAGCCGGTCGATGTCTAGCAGAAGAAGCTCATGCCAGAAAGCAAAACAAGAAGCTAAAAGAAAGTAGTGTGTGACAGTGAGAAAGTTGTGTAAGTAGGAAAGCAGAGGAGGCCATGGAAGGCTGTTTTATAAAGTTTGTTAATCATCAGCTCCATGAAAAAAACAACATTCCTCCACAAGTAAGAATTAGAATTAGTCCTTTTCTTTATCATCCCTTTTTAAAAAATGTTTAGTTGACAGCTAATATACAACCCATGATGGAGAGAGACGGGAAGAGGTGTCCATTGATCTAACTCTACATATAGTCAATTTAACAACCAATGCTTGAAAATGATGTATGACTGTACAACCCTAAAAATGTCTTCACTTTCTCTAGTCCCCTTTCTCCTTCTGTCGCCTAGCTTTCCCAATTCAATTTAACCCTAAATCCTTGCTAATTATTAAAACCCAAAACTAAAATTAACCAGTTGGCTTTTGTATATATTCTCGTTATGTTTCGTGTTCCGATATTTTGTCCATTTTATAGTGTCTTATTTTATTCTATTAATCTCAACTATTCATTTACGTGAATTCTGCATTTATTTATATAGAGTTTACGTAAAATTCGCATAAATAAATGGCTGAAATTTATAAAACAAAATAAGACATGATAAAACTGAACAAAAGATCTTGTCCGATTATTTTATAAAATTTGTTAAATTTATTTTTTTAATCACACTGAAAAGACAAAAATAAAAATGCTTATTTTCTTTGGCGGGAAATCGATGTCAGGGCAGTTTCTAGATTCAGGTGAACGGATCCTGACAGCGGGACCCACTCTTCCATTTACGTGTATTCTTTTTTTTCACGCGCCGTACTGACTAAAAACAGAGCATAAGTAATCATGGAATACGTGTGGCAGGAATGGATTGGTAAATAGAAAGCACGTCCAGATTTAGAAAGTGTGAAAAGGTTTTACGAGATTTGAGAAGTAGAAAGAAGCTTCAGAGGTGGGCCCATACGACACCTCCTCCCGTGCGCAAAAGTCCACGGAGGGAGGTTATAGATTAGTCATAGGTAGGACCCACACGGCTTTTGTGTTTTTGTCTGATACATCCGATTTCTGGTAGGAGTAGGTAGTCCAGTGACGGGCAGTGATCTTTCTTGCTTAACGGTTGTACAAATTTTTAATTAAAATATGACTTTTGAGGTTTACTTACTTCCATAAGGCTCATGAGTTACTTAATATGTTGTTTTAAAACTTATTTTAATACGGTACCTTATTATATAACTAGAAATTTAGGTTATTGAAGGTCTAGGAATGTGCTTACTTTATTATTTTATTCTGTGATTCCTTTGGCTACTTTTTGTAGATTATTTGTGTGTGGTTAATTTTTTTTTAAGGTTCTAATTATGAGAAAATATTTTTAAGTCATCTATGCTTAAATTAATTTTCGCTCAAATTGGATAAGTCTTTTGTAGAAAGTAAAGCTCTAATCTCAAGTTTTAAACAACTACATATATAAAAGTGGTTCAAATTTACGACCTTACTTAAATCAGAAGAGTCTCTTGTCAACTTACCTACACGTTGGGATTGTGAAGCAGGTATAACCAAGTACCATTACCATGTTTGTTAATACATATGGACCGCGACCACTATGAGTTTGCCTCTTAGATCTATAGAACGCTTTATTTTTCCCGAAGACTATACAGTTAGGTTCTTCATGGCTAGTTTTACTTCTATACGCAAGGTTCTGAAACCCGGACCGGTCATTGAACCGGTGACCTTACTGGTCACTGGTTTGACCGGTTCAACCATCGGTCGAACCAGTGTGACGTAATAATTATGTAATAATTATATTTAATATTTAAAATATTTTAAAAAAATACAAAAATAGGTTTGACCGGTCAAATTGACCGATTTTGACCAGTTTTAACCGGTTCGAACTGGGTCAATTGACCACTAGTTTTGAAGTGTAATCCGGACCGGTCCACCGACGGGTCATCGGTCGGACCGGTCGGACCGGCCATTCCGGTCAGAGTTCAAAAACACTGTCTATACGCATAAACCTTTGTCCACCAGTAATTCAACCAGAGCATTTTTTTTTAATCTACAGTTGCCTCATATTATGTGTCAAAGAGGAAAATATATGTATTAAACATTGTTATATATCGGATTTACTTATAGAAAGATGCACTATATATCATTTTTGGGTCATTTTTAAAAGTTATAAAATAATCCATAAAATTTTTTAAAATTACAAAATAGTCTTTTAATATATTGTGCTATATGATTTTGTAATTTTATATCAATTATGTTTCTAAATATCATAATAATAGAAATTCGAAATAACAACAATCTAATTATTTCTATTAATATTATTTGCACATATTTTACATATAAACAATTGTTTATTTATGTCCTACAGTTAATCGCTTTGGTTGTAATTTAGTGACAAATTATTTAAAGGCATTATTTATCTTGTACATGTTTAGATATATATGATAAAGTCTATGTGATAATTATATATTGCAAATGAAATTATAATTATGAGATTCATATTGCATCTATGTATTATTCCTAAACGTTCCTAGTCATTGTACTATTAAAATTGAACATTGATAGAATGTAAAAAGGCTAGCACACGTTTTGTTTTTCCTTATAAAGGAAGCAGTTGATCTCATAGGCTAAAGTATAGAGATACTTAAACAAACGTGTAGGTGCTTGCTAGAGAACAAGTTCACTAAACAAACCCAATATGAGAAATCTATTTAGAACATTACCTGTATGTTTATGGTGTGATGATTGATCCTTTGATTTGAGGTCCTTAAAGTTATCTTGTATGAGGATTGCTATGTTTTGATACTACTTATGATCTATTTAAACACAGGTCGTTTAATTAATGGTTATTGGATGTAGCATAAACTATATGAAGATAGTTGAATGATCAAGATAGGATTCATCACCTTAAAGTACTTAAGGAGAATATTTCGTTGTTCTCGATTAGTATTGATTCAAGAAATCCTTGACCAAGGTGAAATTACGCTTTGTAAATAGTTTACAAATGTCATTAATTGAATGGCGGAGAACTAATATGATTAGACTCAAAATAGAGTAGACATTAATTTCATGCTCTATGTCTAATCGGAACATTGTATGATGAAAGGATTTAGTTATACGGAAAAAATTATGCACAAAAAGATTAGTCAAAACCACTTTGACATCACTAAATATTTGGGTGGTCATGATGAATTACTAGACGCCAATCTTGATCTATGATTATAAATTGTTTAATTGGAGAATAAAAGATAAATTAAAAAGATTTTTAATTTATCTAATTTTAATTTTAAATTAAAATTAGATTTTATAATCATTGCCAATATATTTAGGAACCTAATGGGTCTCACATATAGAATGGGTTGAAGAGAGCAAAATTAATTTAATCAAGTTGGACTTGATTTGTAAAGTTTGAGAAACTGTATGATTAAATATGAGATATTTAATAAATAAGGATCAATATGAGATATTGAATCTTATATGGGCATAATTGGTATTTAATTAAAATTATTTGTAATTCTAATTAAAGTTTAATTGAAATTAGAATTTAATTTCAATTAAATTGCTAAAACGTTTAAAACTTATTATAAATGAGCTTAAGTTCTATGGAACTAGCACTTCATGCTTAACCCTCTCTATAATAGTTACAGAGTTCTCTCAACCTGTTCTGTAGATACCGTTGGAGGCCAGACACTTGTGCGGCCACGGTGGTTGAGATGGATCAGTTTTGAAAACGGTTCGAGGGATACAACAAGACAAAGATCAAGTTTCGAAATAAGGTATAAATTAAGTTTTCACTTTATTATGATTTGTGTTAATTATTTTATAGAATTAAATAGATCTTGATTTTTAGAAAATCAAAAGTCACAAAAAAAGTTTTGTGATTATTTCATTGCGATCAGGATCGGATCCTGACCCGATTTCCCAACAACAATAACCACAAACTAATATAAAAAAAGATCACTTAATTATTACCAAATATAAAACTACAGATAATACAAAGTATTTAAAATGTTATAATTTTATCATATAATAAAGAATAATTACTTCAAAACATAAAATGTAAAAAACAATAAAGTTTCATGACTATAAATATTAAATAAAAGTTTTTGCTGAGAAAAATAACCAAGTAGAAGCAAAATCTGAAATAAAATATTTACAATTAAAAGTTTTATATTTATATTGCAAAAATAAAATTTAACATATGCATCAAATACAAGTGAAATTAAAAGAAGAAAATAAATGAGAAATCTCAAACTTCATTCAATCAAATATTTGCTCAAGTAGCATTGACCATAATTCTCATTTGTTGTAAAATCATCATCATTAAGAAGATTCGCATCATCACTTTCATTTAAATTCTTTGCACCAATTAACATATCAATACTTTTTCTAATTAAGATTATCTTTGAAGTCACTCTCATCTATCAAATTCAATTTCTCAAAAAATTCAATCCACTAAAAGATCGATATGATCAAGACAAATTGAATTTACATAACTACTTGTTCTATTAAAAGTCTCAGTAAATAAACAAAATTTAATTATTAAGAAATTGTAAAAAATTATATTTAACTTAGTAATGATAATAGCTTACCTTTGAAGTTTTAATTTGTATCGAACAAAGACCAAGTTGTTCAATCTTTTGTATTCTAATGTAATCCTTTTCTTAAAATGGAAGAATTCAAATGTGCTTCAATTTCTTTCACACCCTATTACACTCACATATTGACTCATAATTCAAATTGTAAATCTTTGCAATTCTAGAACTCCACTTCTTAATTGGTCCCACCAAGCAATTATAAGACAAAAAAAGTAACCTTATAAACAAAAAAAAGTGATAATTAATTTTTAACAAGTAATAAAAGTAAAAAATATATATTTAGATTAAGTTTGCCTCTTTGACAAATAGTGAGCATCCCAAAATCACCAGAAGTATCCTTATAAACTTTCATTTGTGAGCTTAGGAAATCTTGCATAATCTCATAAGTAACAATTGTTGTAATAATTGATAGCATTTCCTTATTAACTTCAACTTTCTTTGTAAATTTTGGTTTAAAATAGATGCTAGGATTAAAAATTTTTCCAACTGTGAATAACAAAGTAAAGTTGTCTTTTGAATCTCTCATTAATGATTGCAAGATAAGATGTATAAAAAGAAGACCTATTTTTTAGATTGGCTTTGATTGCTTCCTTCGTCCTCTTTATGGCATCATAAAAGTAACTCATTTTTACCTTCTCATCATTATCATCCAAATGAAGGACTCTCAACAAAAACTCACAAACTTGGATTACAAATTGATATTGGGATCAAAATTCATGATATTTAAGTATAATTCTAGAAATCTCTACTCCGACATTGGACCTGACATAAAAAGATGCAACTTACTTATCACTTGTAAACTTTTATCTAAGATTCTTCTTCATTAAAACAAGAAAATGTAGTAATAATAAATTATTCGTAAATCTTGTAATAGTAGGATGACATAAATTCCTATCATTATCAATAATAAATTGAATAATGTTTTCTAACTCAATTTTATTTACAACTTCGACAAAAGACTTAAAAAAACATTGTATCCTTAGTAAAATAAGCCAAAAATTGAAAGTAAACTCTTTTATTTCATAAATAAAACTGCTCAAAAGTTTACTTATGTAGTTATCAATTAAAGAAATTTTATATTTTAGACCGTAAAAGGAAATATCATCTATCATAGGCTAGTAATAATAAGACTAGGCAACATTGAATGATATACCTAAATCATACTATAATTTAGTCATTGTCGTGTCCACATTGTAAGTCGCTTCTTTAGGTTGTAAGATATTTCAGTTTGAAGGTGGAGCTTCAAGAGTTATTTGCGGTGTAAAAAAGTTAAACACATGTCTTCTTCTTTTCTTCACATTAAATGCAACATTTCCTTCCTATTGGGTAGAAATATCATCACCTTCAATATCCTCACTATCATCCTGACCATCATAAAAAGAATTCCACTACCAATTTCTTACTTTAGTCTTTGTCGTCTATCTTTCTCATATTGATACTTTTTAAGCAAAATCTTCATTTGTCATTTTCATGTCATGATTGACTTTATTAGAAGGCTTTACATCATATTTGATCCCAGCTAAATGTTTCATTAATAAGGCGATTCCCCCACCTTTCAATGTTTGTTACAAATGGTATCGTTCTTTATTCCAAAAACCAATTTAGGATGAGTCTAAGCTGGATCATCGAATTTTCTTTAAAAGCCTAAATTACTATGAACACTTGAACTTTCTCCCATTCATTTGAAAAAATAAATGAAGACATATGTTAAAATTAAATTAAATTAAATTCATATTCAAAACTAAAGTTCATGTATACAACATCATTACATAACTATAAAAATTTAGTAGTCAATTATAAACATGTCCAGATAAACTCTATCTTACATCTTTCTTTATGATAATGCACATTGCAAAAATGAATTTATTACACTAAATAAAAAACAAAATAATCTACTTAAACATTTACAATTTTCCATTATATTAAGTAATGAGTATACTCTTATAAATCAAGGTGTATTTTAAAAGTCATTTTAAAGACATATGAAGTAAGAAAAATTCGCATAGGCTATTTTCTACTGTGTATTTAACTACTCATAAGATGGATGATGAATGTTTAATTGTAAATTTGCTATCATGTTAGAAATGTTCTTTTCCAAAATTTAATTTTTTAACGACAACAATGAACACTATAAAATGCAAAAATTTTATTTTCTTAACATAGTTGCATATATTAAATGATTTAATTATATATTAAATGATTTAATACGTGTAAATGATTATTCATATATTAAATATTTTTATATACAAACAATAATTGCAAACTCTGTATTTTACATAAATCAATTAACCAATTAACATTTTAATGAATTAATTTTGATATCATAAATTATTAAAAAAAAGATCTAAAATGTCGAATAAATGAAATTTCATTTCTTTATGAATTTCTAATTGTGTATTGACACATATAAATTCAACAACACAATTTATTTCATAATTTTTCCATAATTTCAAATTAAATTTATCATAAATTTTATTTACAAAACAATCTCATTCACAGTTCGCACAACCAATTCCATGTATCCAATTTCAAGCCCCATTCATATTTCACAATATACACAACTAAAACACATATGCAATTGCAATAACCTAAAGCACATAAAAAATCGGAAAATAGTTAGCAAGTTCTTAAGGTTTAATGGTGTTGGGTCACGATTTGAGAATCGGGAGAGGAGGTTCTCTGGCGGAGCGGAGCCTCGCTAAGGAGGTTCTCTGGCGGGTGTGTTAGGATATAAAGCCCACAACACAAACGCACCCAACAAATCCAGCATCCAGTCTTCAGGCCTTACTTCTAGAAGATCGTAGAACATTAAAAAAAATACATAATTGTAAATATCTGTACATATTTCATTTTCTTTTCTCTCTCTTGTTAGTTATAGAGAATCCCACGATTTGTCTAGCATAGTTGGCAAATTGTATATATTCGCTCCCTACGTTATCAATAATGAATGATTCAGACACTCATTCCTTCATTTCTTTTTTGTTTCTCTGTTACGTTTCTCTATTACCCGAATGTAACCAGGGAAAAAAAACACACATAAACCTTAACTTGTCTACTTTCAGGTCTTAAATTTTTTATCAGCTATGACAGATGATTCAAGCGAAGCCCTTGCACCTGAACAACCAATAGACACAGACACACTCCAAATCAACTCCAACGACAACCCAGGATCTGTACTCGTCACATCTCTGCTAGATGGAAACAACTACCTGTCATGGAGCCGGTCCATGGTGATTGCGCTCAAAGACAAAAACAAACTAGGCATGGTGGACGGGAGTTGCCTAAAACCTGAAGATCAGAGCCTGCACAAGAAATGGATAACAGCCGATAACATGGTAATTTCGTGGATCTTAATCTCTCTTGTTAAGGAAATAGCTGACTCATTTTTAGTCACTACCACTGCAGAGGATCTATGGGAGGAACTTAAAAGTAGATATGGAGGAAGCAGTGGACCGCACCTGTATCATTTGATGCAAGAAATGAATAGATTGAGACAGAGGAACGATTTTGTTGCAATATATTTTACAAAAATAAAAAAATTATGGGATGACTTAGGATGTTTGATACCTATTAAGAAGTGCAGGTGTGATGTAGCCACACACAATTCGGAGATAGAAAACAACACTAAACTGGTGCAATTTTTGATGGGATTGCGTGAGGAATACAGTAATGTTGTGAGTCAGATTATGCTAATAGAACTATTACCCACCGTGAATAAAGCTTACTCCATGATTCTAATGGTAGAAAAACAAAGGAATGTGTCTATTGGTAACAATGGGAGTAGTCAAATGAATGTGGCTTTAATGAGCAGAATCGGGAACGCAAAAGGAACTCCTAAAAGAGACAATGCAGGCGGTAGTAGAAACAAGGAAAACACCGGAGGAAATTCAGGTGGAATTAGAAGGACTTTTCAAAGGAAAGAAGACAAACAATGTTAACATCGCCATGCCAAGGGACATACAATCGAGACCTGCTTCCAACTCCATGGCATCCCGGACTGGTATAAGGAACTACGAGAAAAATGAGACAACGGAAAATCAGAGTATGCAGCGGTAGTGATGGACAGTCCAGTAGATGATATCTCCAACGACAATCAGGATGTGAACATCAATGTTCTTGCCCGACAAGTTCAGGAGCTAATGAAATTCATGAAAGGCAAAGGAAATGTAGAAGCCAACCATGCAACCGCTGACACTTTTTCAGGTACGTTTTCAACCAATAATGAGTCCTTTAAAGCTGAAAATGATAGTGGTTCATGGGTGGTGGACTCAGGTGCCTCCATCCACATGACTCCCAACCTTCGACTATTATCCACCCACACCGAAACCAACTCCTTTTACCCTGTCACCCTACCAGATGGCACTTACCGACCCATTACTTACATAGGAGAAGCTCACATTTCAAACGGACTGTCTTTGAAAGACGTCTTACACATACCTTCTTTTCACCGTAACCTCATGCCCGTAAACAAAGTGACCAACCAAAACAAACTAGCTGTTATTTTTATCTCTAATAGGATGGTTTTTCAGGACCTTCGGACTAATTCTATAACAGCGATCTGCGAAGCCGATGGAGGGATTTACAAACTCGATTAGCGCCACTTACTACCACAAAACGCTCTTAAAGGTCCTCCACTTGACTTCTATCTACAGGATTCAATAATTTGTAATGCATCAAGCCCGTTTGATGTTTGGCATTTTCGTCTTGGTCATGTATCAAGGAACAAGCTCTTACATATCCCAGACATTAATTATAAAGTTCCAGTTAACCATTTTTGCGATATCTATCCATTAGCGAAGCAATCTAGGAAACCATTCCCAGCTCATACTGTTACTTGTAAACAACCTTTAGAATTGCTACACTTAGACCTCTGGGGTTCGTACAAAACATCAACTCTAGCTGGCTCAAAATATTTCTTGACCATCGTTGATGAAGTAACCAGGGCCACCTGGACTATCTTATTACAAAGTAAGGCCCAAGTTCATGATACCTTAACAAATTTTATCACCCTTATTGAAAAACAATTTTCCTTTCCCATTAAAATCCATACGAACGGATAATGGGTCCGAATTTCTTAACTACCCATGCCAACTACTATTTTTATCCAAGGGTATCATACATCAAAAAACATGTGTCTACACCCCACAGCAAAATGGAGTCGTAGAGCGCAAGCATAAACATTTATTACAAGTCACTCGCGCCCTTTTATTCCAAGCCCACTTGCCCAAATATTTTTGGGGAGATGCCTTTTTGACAGCAACATATATTATAATCCGATTACCCACAAAAACCCTATCTTGGAAGACCCCATATGAAAAATTGCATGGGAGGGTACCAAAGTATGATCACCTTAAAATATTCGGATGCCTTTGCTATGCCACAAACACAAATCCAATCCAGGACAAATTTGAACCCCGAGCCCAGAAATGCTTGTTCCTTGGATATGCACCTGATAAGAAAGGTTACAAATTATTGAATCTTGACATAAAACAACGTTTCACCAACAGAGATGTTACCTTCTATGAAACCATGTTTCATTATAAACCACACTCACAATCCACAGAACTTACCAATCAGCCCACGATTTTTCCCATAACTCCAACAACTCATCAAAGCCCAACTACTTAACTACACATAGACCCACATACATCCCCTCTACATTCTTCTACCCAATCGACCCATACTACTGACCCGGTGGACTCATCCTCACCAATAAGTGAACCCCACTCACCTCCATTATCAGATACTATCTTACCTCACTTGACCGATCCTTCTACTTCACCTGCCACCCCATACCCACCGTCCCCACTGTTAGTGTAAGTCGACTTGTACTCTCATGTAAGTCGACTTACACATGCACAGTACTATAAGTCAACTTGTATTCTCCTGTAAGTCGACTTATACTTGTACAGTACTGTAAGATTGTTAGAGTAGTGCCCTAAAGGCAATCG
>JANKYE010000001.1:18868888-18881881 GCA_032467995.1 Erythroxylum dillonii | reverse complement strand
GAGAGCTCATAAGCCTATAAACTCCACATTAGCTCCTTTCATTACCGATGTGGGACATTTTAAACCATAACACACTCTCAAACGATGTATGTATTTTCATGACCTGGGTTGAAATCAAGTTGTGAACTTTACGTATGATATATGTGATGTGGAATTTGGTGGGTTCTTGTTGATTCTTTTATTGTATTGTTTGTTTGACTCAGCTTCATTGAAGTCTAAGGGTCAGAGGAACAAAATGAAAAATGCTGGTGAAACCATAGATTATAGGTGTTTAATCCGCGCAACCAATGGCAAAAACACTATTTCTACTTCGGTATGTATTTGGGTTTTATTCTTCAGTTCCATATCTTCTCTACTTGGGGAATATTGGTCCACAATTTTGTATTTGATACACCCATCTGAAATGCTCAAATCTTGTATTCGCGACAATTCTACAAGAGCCTAACGTAAGAATCAGTCAGCCATCGTGAGTATGATGTTGGAATTACTGATATATTGCATCAAAAGATCAACTTGTTGCAATTGCAAGCAGCCATTCACTGCTTAATTTGATGGTAATTTTCAAGTTAAAATTGATATATGGTACTAAAGAATGAAGTTATCTTCTTGTATAGTTTTTTCCTTTTGCAACGGTATGTTGTTTTCTTCTTGTGACATGAAAAATCCACACTTCCTTGTTCCGACTGTTCCCTTGTTTTTCTACCCTTCGCTGCCTTCTTTCTCAATTTGTTGGATGTGGGGCCTTCGTTAACAAATTCCCTCCTTTATATATGCTGAAGGTTGGGGCTAAAGATCATCAACGCTTTCAAGCTTCATATGCAACTATCCTCAAGGCCCGCATAACAACTTTGAAGAAGAGGGAGAGGAAAGACAGGAAGAAATCTGCAGAAGCTAAGAAAGATGAGAGCCTGAAGAAGAAGCCAAAGAAGGCCTAGACAGTTTGTTGGTAAAGTTCTGTATGGAACCAATATGCCTTTCATTCCCTTCTTTACTTCCTATTCCGTTGTGAAGGTGGTTGATCAGATTTTGGGGGGGAAATGGAAGAGTGTTAGCTGAGCAATGACTGCTTGAAGAACGGGCATTTGCTTAACAAAGGTTTCAACTGATGTGAAAAAGTTAGCAGATTTATTGTTGTAATTTGCATTGCCTTCAATTATGATCAAGCATCCTGTATCTTTTATACTACATAGGTGTTATTAAAGGAGATATATAGAGGCTTTAAACAGAGGCAGCTAAATGGGGTACGCTTGAAGCAGTCTAGGCCAGCTAAGACAAAATGTGCTTGGCAGCGTCTTGATGAAAACGTCAAGTTAAATTCTGGGAGAGAGAACTATGGTTGTTAGTAGCCGATCATAAATATTCTCGCTGGATTTGTGATTCTATTTTTTCTTACTGCTGTCCGGTCCCAAGCGGAAGTGTATTTGAACCAGATCCTGTTCATCATCAGCGACCATGAGCGACTTCAATGTCTTGGAAAAGTATAACATTGTTACCATCTAGTCTTAATTCTGTCAACTTATCGACTTATCCACGAATTCATATTCTTACAGAAGTTTTTTGCCTTTCGACGTTAATAATTGTCAGAATGTTAAAATGGTGTTTAGGGGTATTTGGTAGGACTCCTAGAGAGGAAATGGAACTCTTATGTTGTTAGTCCCCTCGTATAATTGGCTTAGTGTTTAATATTTCACATAAAAGCCGCCAACATACATTGTTGTTAAACCATACGGAGCGTTGAAATTGTTAGACAATTGCAACCACAGTACCAAGAACATATTGAAATTTGGCTGATTTCATCCATTGCCATCCCTTTAAAAGCTTCTGAAATTTAATCACCATAATAAATATATAATCAGATCCTAATTTCATGTTGCAAGCACTATACAAGTGTTCCTCACTGCAAAACAGCAGTATTTGGAGGTGGATCTCAATCACTTTATGGTTTAGACAATCTCCATCAAGTCTATCAACTATCCAAAGAATGGGCGAAACTAATGTTGAAGGAATTCCTATTCCCGGTTGGAATTTGAAGCTAAATAAGACCTCAGTATGCGTCTGTACTTTTCAGGGCTGTCATATACAGTTGTGGTATTGAGAATTGTCTTTTCTAGCCAAAACTTATCAAACTCTTTCTTTTCTGTCAACTTTTGGCAAAATCTTTTCCACTTGTACATGACTCTCTTCAACCGGACACTCTTGGTTCCTGAAAAAAGAAATTTGATGTAGTCTTTCCATAGCCGAGTCAGCTCCTCTCCAGTGATGATGTAAATGTACTACAACAAAAACATTAGCTAGACGGTTAAACATAGATGCCAGTGAACCCTTTTCCCAGACAATGAAAACAATCATCGCCTTTCAAATCATATCACAGAGCATGGCCTATATATTATAGAAATTGAAGTTTCACAATAACAAGCAATTAGATACACAAAGGGCAAACAGGGAGTTCGGCTTGCATTGTAACATGGGACAATTTTTCAATGTTCACTCTAGGAACGTTAGGACTTCTGTCATTTAGAATATATTACGTTGCTTTACCACACTAGCATGCAATCTCACCAATTTCACCACTTCAATTTGAGCACACATTAATGTCTTAAACCAGCCAACCATCACCTTATCTGAAGTTATCTCCGAACAGATGTGGTATTGATGTTATATTCAGTTATATAAAATTCTTCCCTTCCAACTCTCTACTAATGGTGAAAAATAAGTAACATTCTAGACATAGATTCACACAAGAAAATGGGTCCTGAGCCAAAATCCCCATAATCAGAGAGATAAGATATTATTACCACAAAGATGAAGCCAAGGGTAGCCAAGATCACTTGGATAGTTTCATCAACAATTTCAGAAAAGCCTCCATCCTCAGAATCCCCAAAACCATCTCCACCACTGCCACTGCCACTGCCACCATCACCGCCACCACCTGCACCACCACCCGGAGGATTTTTGCCACTGTCTGCACTGTAGAATTCTTGAGTCTTAATCTGCTCCCTTAGCAAATTTTCTACTGTCTCTCCCTTGAAAGCTCCAAAAGCTTTTTGGAAGGATTTCCAAGGAGCTTCCTGATAAAATTTACAAGTTTAGATGAACACCACAGAATTTGGATAATGTTAAAAAGGAATGGAACTACATAAAAAGATCTTAAATTATCTTCTACCTTCACTATTTGGACCTAAATTCAATTCAAAGCTTCTCCAAAGGTTAAGCACAGACTAGCTTCATTCTATGCATTAAAAACTAAAGGTAATTACGTATACACCAAATCAGTGAAGATATGGTTAGAATATCTGTGATTAAATGGAAAAACAAAAACAAATATTGTCAGATGAGTAGCTTAGTTTGTATCTCATAAAGTTTTTAAAAGAACCAGTTCTCAATCTAAAAGTTGCATTCTGTTGCATGTTTCAGTATACTTCAGCTGATATTTTAAATGACTTCAATTAAGTAACCATCATCACTTGGTAATTGGCAATACCAAACAAATGAAAACTGATTCCATCATTTCCATTACTTCTCAATTAATGATGAGGTCTTAGAAGAGGCAAATATATGGAGAATAGTCCTTCCCATTTTTATTTTACCCATTAAAAATTCGGATTTAAAGGGAAAGAGATGCTACCCCACTGTTTCTTTCAGACTCATCTTTACCACCAAATAAGCAAACTGTTGTTAGTTGTTGGTATTTTATTGCAGTTCCACACTGTTGGCGCTTCAATATAGGGCCACACTGCTGGATAATTGAAGAACTAGTAGGAAGTGTCAAAGATTTTGCAGAGAAGCAATTGACACGAACTGGTAAAACACATCTTGTAAGAGGTTGATGATGTAATTGTGGTAGTCCCAAGGCGTACAGAGAGGGTTGGCAAGGATTTCCTCGAATGCAAGTTGTCATTTGCAACTTCAGCCAGCTTCTTAGCGATACATTAATCAGTAAACCACTATATTTACAGATGAATGTACAATATACAATCATGTTAGACAAAAAATTTGGCATTTCCAATACATGAACAAAGGCACACTTACTGCAGGCTTGTAAATAGAACGAAAAACTAAAAACAATCCAACAGGAAGGAGATAAGAACAACTTTTGTTTCACATTAGTTCTGGAAAACAATAGAAGAATATAATGATCCAGTATTAGTATATCTATCAGCACACTCAGTGAATCAATAGCGGTATGCATTTGCAGTTTCAAAAAGTACGGAGCGATTGATTACACCACATGATTATGCAAAGTATGAATTGAAAGGACCCAGCATAACATACTTAACAATATACTAAGTGTAACATGTTGCAGTTTATTGTCCTGGAATAGGAAATTCATCTTTTATGTTTTATTGATAAACCTTCTTCTCTACAGGAAGACTGACTATCTTTAATACCTCCAATTTATTGATAAATTCTCGTGTTAAGGGTATTAATACTCATACAATTGGGAAATTGACAGACTCAAGAAGGGTGGTAACTAGAAATTTAGATACCATAGGATAAGATAATACAAGGAAAAAAAAAAAAAAGTCATAAGGAGCTGCAGAAGTAGGGTGAATTCTTTGAACAATAATACAATGTGAGGAAAAATAAATCTAATCCGCTTAAATCTTCTCGCTTAAGAGACAATTACAAATATAGCACAAATCCCAACTGTTCAACTCCTAGGCAGCTATCAAGTAGTTGATAAAACTTATACTTGTACTTCCAAAAAGGTCAGTTGTCGCAGATTTCCTAAGCTTTGGTTCCTTCAGTTCAATTTATTCGACTTCATTAATTCACCCTCATGTTATTCTTAAAAAACGAAACCTCAAACCCGAAAGTTGTTCCATCCTGAGAAGAATTTCCCAAGATTAAATTCAGAGAAAACCAACCTTAAGCCCAAGAAAACAAACAAAAGCATACAAGTGTCCTCATTAAACATTCCATTCCCATTACCATTACCCAGACGTTTAAACAAGAACTTAAACATCCACTTTCTTATCCCTCTTAGACAAATAGCCAAATAAGCAATAACAGAAACAAAGACAGTATGCTCATTCTTCCAAAACACACAAAAAAGAAAAAAGCTTCATCATTTCGACAACAATTTCCTCCCTCATGACCAGTTCTTTCTAAAACTAACAAGAGAGAAATGAAACTCAAACGGCCATGCACTACCCAAAAAGAAAAATAAAATATTATAATAGAACAAACAAACGTAATCAAGTTCCATGTATTCAAGAACTAAGCAACTACCTCAGAATATGAAGGACAGAACTTTGAATGTGGCCGTACAATTCTCTATGGACAAGCAGTGAAGAGATTAGAGGTAGAAACAGAGTACGAAGAAAAAAATTGCTTTTTAACTAGAGAAAGAGTCCAAGTGTCAATAGGCCTGTGCTAGGTCCAATTGGGCCACCGTCTTATTATGTTTATTGTGAATTGAGGCCTAAACCCTAAACCCGTTTGAACTCAAATAAATAAATTAACGTAACGGACTTCTTTTGTAGCCAGCGAGGTTTTGTTCTTTTGTTCCCTTGTCAAGGGAGCTGTAGTTGTTTCGACCATGGATTTTGATGAAATCCATGATATTGACCAGACCGCAAGTTTTATACTTAGTGGAAACTTCACCAGAGTTACTTTGCAGGTGTCTTAAAATTATTGAAGTTTATTTCTTTGTTTGGTTGCTCAGAAAATTGGAGGACAAAGATAGAAAGAAAAGCTCAACGAGCTGATTTATTCTGGGTTTTTAAGATTGTTATGTTATGTTTTTATTTTTATGTTTATTTTTTGGATTGTTGTAGTTTCCAGATGAGTTGCTGAAGGATTCAACTAGAGTAGTGGGTGCTTTGCGAAGAAAGCTTAAGGAGTTGAGAGAATGTAATCCTGTGAATGGAGAAATTAAGAACGGGAAAGAGATCCGATTGTTTATTATGGCAGATACGACATATGGTAATTGTTGCGTTGATGAAGCTGGAGCTTCACATGTTGATGCTGACTGTGTCATACATTACGGTCATACATGTCTCAGCCCGTAAGTAATTTTCTAACACATTCTTTTTCGTTCAAATGTTTCTGGCGTGTGGAATATGAATTGGAGATTATATATTTACAGAACCGTAATCTGGCCAGAAATAGTTGTTTCGATTCTGATGCTTAATTGTATGTTCTGGCTATTCACATTCCTCCTTTGTTTCCTTTACAAATTCCTTAGACTTGCTGTACGAGTCTCGTACTATTCTCTGATGTGCGAACTGCCTCTGCAGCTGTGAAATCAATCCTTTTTTTTTTTCAGAGTAGTCTTGCCAGGAAATAAGTTTGCTGTTTTGCGCTCTTTTACTTGATTTGGTTTTACTGATGTTCTTGAAAGATATTACTTTTCAATGGGAAGCATTGTTTCTCAAAATCAATCCAGAACGGCTGTATCTTAAGCTCTTGTGAGTTTTAAAATAAGTGAGCAACTTTAGACCAGAATTGTCATGTTTTCATCTACTGAGACGCATTATTTCTCACTTCGATCCAGAAAGGTTTGGTGCTTAAACCCTTGGGAGTTTTGATACTAATAGAAAATTGCATTTTCTAGGCACAAGTTGTGATTGTTAGTTAACTAGAATGTAAGGGAGTATCCCTATTCTGTTTTTGTGCATTACTTATTTTACGATGTTGATTCATGCTTTTGTTAGGACATCAAAGCTTCCAGCGTTCTTTGTTTTTGGAAAGGCTTCCATTGACGTAACTAACTGTGTGGAGACTTTGTCAAGCTTTGCCTCAACAAGCAGCAAGTCTGTTTTGGTAGTGTAAAAATTACTTAAATTCCAAATCATGTCATCTTTTGCATCTAATTTGTGTTAGCAGTCTACATAATTGCTTGATAAGCATGTATATTGTTGTTGATTAGGGTATAAGTTCTGCATTGAATGTGACGAGGAATTGAGAGATGAAGTGTTGGGGAAAGAAGGGGAGAGAAGAATAATGAACAACAACTGATTGACACAAATTGTTAATCTTACAGTTGCTATCAAACGTCCAGTACACAATGACTTTAAATAATGCAAACATAACAATAAAGAATCCAAGAAAATAGTATCACAAACCCATGATCAGATTTAGTTCCTAATATTACTAACGAACTAACTTAGTGACTAACAATAACAACTTCCTAAGACCCACTAACTTAAAAACAGAAAACAAATACTCCTAAAAAATAATAAATGATATTTTGAATCATTCAACTAAAAAATAGTAATTGATATTTTGAATTAGTCAACTAACATTCTCCCTTGATTCAAAATTCATATATGGAGTACTTATCTCCATGGTGCGCATCTCACCGACGACTCTAAAATAGAACTTCTTCTTTTGTCTCTTGCGCTATATTTGTTTGTGCTTTATCTTCAAGTTTGCAATAACATTATGACTTTCCCTTGTGCCAACAATCTTTCATTTCCTGACCAAGCCTTTTGCAATTGCTACATTGAACAACTTTGCCTTTTCCCTTTGAAGATGAAGTCTTCACTAAATTAGCTCCTTCAACTTTATCTTTAGTTCCCTCCTCTCTAATCATTCTTTTTTGGTCAACGGCTTGAAGAGCATTTAGTAACCCTGCAAAGATTATTTTTGATGGGCATGTTGAAGAGCATTTCTTCATCCTTAACATCTCAAATTTTCTTTTGAGCTTCAGAATTTGCATCATTTTCATTTGCTCGTTGCCTTCAAACTCTTCCTCGAGTTTTTTTCATGCTTCTTTAGGCAATTCACAAGTCATTATGCTTGTAAAAATTCCCTCCAACACAGCTGAATGTATGCAAGAAAACGCTTTTGGTTTCCCTGCTACTTTTTCATCATGTTTTTTTTATTTGAGTTAGTGTGAGATTTTTTGGAAGTGGGGCAGGATTAAAATCACTATCAACAACCTCCCCAGACTCAAGGCTTTCAAATAGGATTTCATTTTGATGGCCAATGATTGATAGTGTTCTCCATTGAAAATGGGAATTGGAAGAGAAAAATTGTTTTATACCATGGCTTCCTCTCACTCTTTCCTCGCCCTCTCTTGCACACTACTTATCCCTGAAGGTAGAGAAAAGAAGACCGAACCTGGTATTAAGCTTTGATATCGCTTTGTTGGTAAAAGAGGGAGATAGGAGAGTAATGAACTATAATTGATCGGCATAAATTGCTAATCTTTACTATTGCTACCAAATTTTCAGTACACACTGACTTTAAATAATGCAAACATAAGAATAGAGAATCCTAGAAAATAAGATCATAAACTCATGATTAGATTTAGTGCCTAATATCACTAACCAACTATCTCAGTGACTAACAAATAATAGCATCTTGAGACCCCCGAAAATAAAAATAGAAAACACATACTCTTAAAAAACAGTAACTGATATTTTGAATCAGTCAAAGAGTGGTGGACAAGCTTCTCATGACCCTTCCCAAAAGGTATGAAACCAAAATCTCATCACTTGAAGATTTTAAAGGTCTATAAAAAATAACCTTCGCTGAGTTACTAAATGCTTTTCAAGTTGTGATCCAAAGAAGAATGACGAGAGAGGAGGAAACTGAAGATAAAGTTGAAGAAGCTTATCTAGCCAAGACTTCATAGTCAAACGGAAAAGCCAAAGTTGTTCAATGTAGCAATTGCAAAAAGGTTGTTCAGGAAGAGAAAGATTGTTGGCACAAGGGCAAGCCACAATATTTCAAGTGCAACAGATTTGGACACATACAAACCAGTTGCAAACTTGAAGATGAAGTGCGGACAAATATGGTGCAAGAGACAAAAGAAGAAGCTTTATTTTAGAGTCGTTGGTGAGATGTGTACCATGGAGATAAGTGCTCCATATATGAATTTTGAATTAAGGGGGAATGCTAGTTCACTAATTCAAAATATCAGTTAATATTTTTTAGGAGTATGTGTTTTCTGTTTTTATGTTAGTGGATCTTAGGCTGCTGTTATTTGTTAGTCACTAAGTTAGTTGGTTAGTGATATTAGGCATTAAATCTGATCATGAGTTTGTGTTCTTATTTTCTAGGATTCTCTCTTGTTATGTTTGCATTATTTAAAGCTATAATGTACTGGATGTTTGAAAGCAGCAGTAAAGATTAGCAATTTGTGTCAATTGATTGCAGTTCATTATTCTTCTCGCCACCTCTTTCCCCAACAAGGTGATGGGGCACATGATATGCATATGAGGGCTTGAAATGGGTGGCCAGATGGTCTCTTGTTGGTTTGCGCATATAAAATCTGAAGAATAAATTCCATGTTATTCAAAATCTTTATGATATTTGTTTTGTTGCCTTATCTTTTTGAAGGCAGTATTTTAATTGTTGCTGAAATCTCATCAATTTGACCTCTATTGGCAATTCAGAAATGTCTATAGTTCTACCTCAACATATGCCATTATCTTTTGTGAAAGTGGCTGATATTAAATGCTCTGGAAAATGAAACGAGGTTGAAATATATCATGTGTGTGCAAATCTCATATTTTTCATTACCTAGTATGCCACTATTTCCTTCCATGGTACTGTTGCAACAAGCTTATTGCTTGAGAGAAATTCTTCATGCAAGTGATGTGAGACCTACTTTTATTGTTTTCTATTAATTTAGGTTCTCTTTGGGCTGGAATATTCATATTCAATCCCTCGTATTAAGGAAGAACTAGCATCATCAGCACCGCCTGGGTCCGGGCGTGATTCAAAATTCCATTTTGCTGATGTTATGTGCCCAACAATAAATCCCTCAAAGGATCCTGAAGATTTTGTTGAGCTCCAGCAACCGACTGATCACAGTATACCTTGCAACAATACACGTGTGGCTGGTGGTTGTAGACATAGCATTGGAGGATTGATATGGGTTCTACCTGACGGGAAGAGAATGGAGGACTGCTTGCTTTTGTGGATAGGTTCTGAGAATTCAGCATTTGCAAATGTTGTTCTCACATTCAACAGCTGTGATATAGGTATAAAACATGCATGTTTTCTCATGAAATTCCTAAAAATTTCAAAGATTTTTATATTCAAATGCATATTTATAATTATAAAAAAAAGCATACTTTTTATTGAGTTGGGTTTACATGCTATGCTGGTAAAGTTGTGCGTCTGAAGACTTTTGTGGTGATCTGTTTATTTTTCAATTGGATGGCCTTGATAGTATTTCTTAGGAAATAAGCATTGTTGCTATTCATGTAAAATTTTGCATAATTGTGTGCTCTCAATTCTTCCTCTCAGCTTGAGGAAGAACTAAATTGTGATTTCTTGTTGTTTCGTATTCTTTTTCAAATTCCCTATCTCACTTCGAAAGTGATTGTTCATGCATTGCAAGTTCTTTTAGTATTGACCAAAATGATTTGTCAGTTGCGTTACTTTATCCTCTTGGTGATGTTCTATGTCTTGTAAAATTCTCCATTTGGACTGTTATAGTAAAAAGTGAACCATGATTAAATAACAGGGAGATATTGTAGTGTTCTACAGACACAAACACTATTCTAGCTGTATTCTTATATTCCTGTTCTTTTTTTAAAAAAAATTTGTTGACGGCGGTGGTTTTAGTCAGATACGACACAAAAGAAAGTCAGTTGGTTACAGATCTATCTCAACAGAGGAGGATTCTTAAGCGCAGGTATTATTTAAAATACACAATGCTCGCAGATCTCACCCAAAATTAAGCTTTTTCCTATGTATTTATGGTATGCCATTGCGCTTTTAGCTGAAAATTCTCAAGCTTTTATCCTTTCTGATGACTGACGGTTTTTCATGCAGATATTACCTGGTGGAGAAAGCAAAAGATGCTAACATGGTTGGTATTTTGGTGGGAACCCTTGGTGCAGGTATGCTGTGTTTTTCTGTTTTATTTTTCTAAAAAATTTGTATTTTCAGTCTAGCTCAGTTATTAATGATATGGTTGCTTTGTGATTTGGCTGTTTTCATTTCTTCTGCTAGGTTATAATGTACAACTATACCCTTAAACTGTTTTGTACTCTCTCTTGGCCAAAGGGAGGTAGTGGTGGTAGTAGCTAGGGTTTTAGCCCTAATAACCTGTTTGGCAAGGCAAGAATCTAGTTAATGGACTGCCAGCCCAACTTTGGAACTGTCACATTCTTAGCAATTCTTACAAATATTTCACTACATACTTGGCATTTAATCTTTTAGGGCTTTCTCATGGAATTCATATTCATTTTCTGCCTGCATTCCTTTGTTGTCCTCAAATATTCGCAACAAGATACTGATCAATAGTGATGATCACTTGCATAATTTCATTACTTCTGGATGAAGCTGGTTACCTAAAGATGATAAATCAGATGAAAGACTTGGTTACTGCTGCTGGCAAAAAGTCCTATACTCTTGTTATGGGAAGACCAAACCCTGCAAAACTTGCCAACTTCCCGGAGGTAACCTCAGTCAATCCAAAGTATTTACTAGTTTCAATTGAAAGATATAGATGTTATTAGGTTGACTGATGGAAATCACTCGCTTTGTGACAGTGTGATGTTTTCATCTATGTGTCCTGTGCCCAAACTGCTCTATTGGATAGCAAAGAGTTCTTGGCTCCAATTATTACACCATTTGAAGCCATGCTAGCTTTCAACAGGTTTACATAGAAAATAAGATTTTCAACCATGAACAGCAGTTCCTTTTCTTCATGTGAAGCAAGTTTTCATGCAGGGATGTGGAGACAACTGCTATCCAAATCTGTGTTTATTCATGTAATTATTTAGTGGAATGTTGATATTCATGACGGACTTATTTTTGGAGCATTTACCCTGCAGGGGTAGCCAATGGACAGGAGCATATGTGATCACATTTCAGGATTTAATGATTTCAAATCCTGTGGAAATCAATAACCATTCTGAAGAAGCACGATTTTCACTGGTTGAAGGCAGATACGTGGAAGATTTTGAATCGTCAGGTATTTCAGTTTACATTGGTTGCTGGCAATGCTATATGATAGTGATATTATGCATCTGTTCATTTGAACTATTGGTCATTGCACAGAGAATAACATTGAGGAACGAAACGAAGGAGTCCTTACAATAACAAATGCAACAGAGAAGGCTCTGCAATTGCGTGACAGAAGCTGTGATTCTGTTATCAAGGGAACAGCAAAATCTGGAGCAGAATTTTTTGCAACCAGATCTTACCAGGGTCTTGAGATGAATAATGGCAATTCATTGCCAGAGCCTTACCTGATTGGTAGAACTGGAAAAGCATCAGGTTATGAAGATGAGAAGCCAGGCAGATAACTTGCCCTTAGTTGCCATGCCAAAGATTTTGACTCTTTGTAGTTGTTTATGTATATGAATGTAAAAACTTGTGATAATATTAGAATTGCAGTTAGCGTTAGAATTTGTGATCCAAAGACCAATTCAAATGATTTCAGAGGTATCCTTACCATCCAATGGCAAAGTTGATATAAGTTAAAAATTTCATGAATGGTTATACAGATGTATGTCCATTATCATCTTCACTTAGTTTTCTACGTCCACTCGAACATACATAGCCAACAGATGCTCTTGAACGATTCAAGTGATGATGTGCTATTACATATTATTCATTTTATACCTAGTTGCTTGTTGAATGGATAATGCATAAGCCAATGTGCATATCTATTCACCAAGCAACTAGGTTTGACACATGCACATTGATATTCCTGTATCAAGATTCATCAACAGAGTCAATGTTTGATGTATTGACTGGGAAGACTTTCTAAACCTAGACTTTGTCATACATGTACCCCACATATCTATTCACCAAGCAACTAGGTTTGACACATGCACATTGATATTCCTGTATCAAGTTTCAACAACAGCATCAATGTTTGATGTATTGACTGGGAAGACTTTCTAAACAAAGTCTTTGTCATACATGTATCCCACTATAAGTATATGCATAACAATACAGAGCGTTCTAAATTTATTAAAAAATTACCCTGTATTATAAAAAAAATAGAAAATTTGTTAAATTATTTTAAAATATATTATTATGTGATTAATTTTAAGTGTACGACAATATTTA
>JANKYE010000001.1:18837463-18848352 GCA_032467995.1 Erythroxylum dillonii | reverse complement strand
TGGATACCGTTAGAGGCCGGACGTTTGAACGGCTCGTGGAGTTGACGTTTTCGGAGAAGTAAGAAATTGTATTGGAAATCAAGAAAAGGTTAGTTTTATGTTTCGAATTTAATTCTGTTAAAGTTGATTCTGTGAAAAATTTTAAATTCATTCCGCTGCGCCTAGATTCGATCTTGTGTATAAATTCCAATAATAGGTTGGGAAATAATTGGTTAATGACTCTTGGAAAGAACTCGTTCGTAGAAACTGATGTCTGTGTCTTGCTCAGGTGGTAGTTATAGCTTTAAATCTCTCATTGAAGAATCGTGATGGCATATTATTAAGGAAACGGTTCAATGTCTTCACGTAACTTGTTGAATGTCCTCAGGTCCAATGCCAATGGATGTTTATCTCAAGGCCCCCAATCTACCTGAGAAGAGGTGCATGCCAGAGCGAGCCCCTACAATGCTATAGCTACGACCTCTAGTTCTTTTCAGTAAAGTTTATGGGATAGAGCAGACATTCCTTATTTGTATTTGGGATAGCACAAAAACTCCAACAATGTATGAAGTAAACACCACAATGTATGAAATAGTTCTGGAACAGCAAAAGAAAAGAGAAAGTCAAAATCAGACCATTGTCCTAAGTTAATAAGACACTGAATAATAAGAAAATGCTAACGCAAATACAAAAAAGATAAGTAAACAGATCGTGAAAATATAAGCGACCGTTTGGTTTTTCTTTTACTTGTTTGTTGTGGTTTTATTTTTTGTTTCTTATTTTTAATTTCTATTTTCTTAAAATAAAAATAAAATATATTTAGTTATTAATATATTTTTAATAATTAAATATTAGATAAAATTTTAAAGATAAACTAATTTTATGAATTAATAGAGTAAATAATAATTTTATTTTTATATATTCTTGCTATGGGGAATGAACGCATTAAAAGTTGCTTGGTATTAAGCTGATCACAAGTTTCAGTGCTGTTCTTTATACTCATCATCCATAATAGTTTATAGTTTTAATAAAGTTCTCAACGTGCACATAGTGTCATTGTAATTGCTCAATCTCCACAATTTATAAGTACACATATTGCTCATGTTTCAAGTGATATTTACTGTTATCTGGCAGCAAAATGCTATTAGAATTAATTTCTGTATATTCAATTGCAACTAGAAGTCACATACGGAACTATAGAATATGTTCTTAGCGTAGAGTGCCTCAAGAATATGTTCTTTAGTCTACAATCTTCAGGAGGGTATGTATATATAGAAATGAAAATCCTATGTACATTTCTGACTTCCCTCCAGTTTATGATTTCTGCAGTGCAAGTGCTATCGATGGTTGTTTCGTGTCAGACTGTTACCCCATCACATGTTTGCAACTGGAATATATCTTGATTTTAGACTCCAGACATGAAATGGAAAGAAGATGAAGGTCCCCGGATAGGGTAGGGAAAAAGATCCATGAGGCATTTCATCTTGTTGAAGGAATTAAAACTCTAATACAGACAACAGTGATCATGTTAGAAGGTCCAACTGAGGAGTTCCAAGGAATCAAGGAAATCTAAAAGGGAAAGCAATCATACAACTCATAATGACTTTTCCTCGCATCTTTTCGAAATGCAAGACGATTCATGTGATCGTCACGTATCAAGAACTGAAGATGATTTGTGCATGTCCAAGTCCGTAAGTGCATCAGATTCTGTAAGATATTATATCCCATCAGGATGATTTTTAGAGGAAGTTTTGGCCCTTCATTCAAGAGATGTAAGGCCCTCCAGGGTTTTGTGGTCACCATCAATGCTTGGCGAAAATGAATATTGCATAATGGGAACTAGAATCCAACCTACAGTTCTGATATTTCTTTTGAATTCCATTAGCTCCTATATAGTTCCCAGAGCTTGTATCAATAGATGTAATTTGTCTATATGCTGAGCTACATGTGGTTTCAAAAAATTAGTCGGGTTACAAAGACGCAGGATTCTGAAATGTTTTATTCTTATTTTTATGCTGAGATGAAATTTCATTCATAATGACCTTTCGTCAACGTAGAAAATTTTGAAGTATTAACACAATTTACACTTTGTCATATAAAATAGCAAGATGTGATGATCCTCAGTGTCTAGAGCCAAATGATCATACAAAGGAATTTTTTATTTTTAGTTTCCCACGAGGTATCTTCGGAAAGTCCCAATTATGGAAAGGTACTTTTAAGTCATCCATACTCAGACTAATCCTTGCTTGAGTCGTATAAATCTCTTGCAGAAGGTAAAGTTCTGACTCCAAATTTTAAACGACTGCATACATAAAGATTGTTCGAACCTGTGACATCACTTAAGTTAAGAGAGCCCCTTACTAACTCACCTAACCATATACAAAGAAATTTCTTAACCAAAAAACTAAACAAAACAAAAACTTTCCTGTAGTAGCACTTTAATCTGCATAAATCATAACTATTTATATAACCAACTTAAGTCTAACAATTCATAATATTTAAGTTCATTATTATCGCTATACATGTGTTTTAGCTGGCCTTATGCTAAAAATGCAAAGTTGTCCCCATCTTCAATCAACATATTTGCAAAAGTCATCCTTTTCAAATTCTAACGCAAGATCGATACATACGTGTTGACTTCTTGGAAAGATCTTTTAACAGTTAAAGCATCAAGGACTATGTCCTTACGTTTACTCTTTGTCAAGTCCTTGTCGGACTTTTAAAAAATCTCTAGTAAAGGAACTTGCGGTGTTGTCATACTTTCAGATCTCAAAAGTTTTGTTCCTCAATAACTCACCATAGACAGCTTAACATATTTTTACAGCTTTGAATGCTTCTCAACGTGTTTACTCTCTTTTTATTCGTATTGTGGTGCTCTTTATCAACTCTTTCATTCTCATCACACGGCTCGTCATTTATCTAATTCAAATTGTCAAACTCTTTGACAACTCTTTCGGAGAGTTCAGATCCTCTGTCCAATTTTATGGTGTCTTATTGTATCCAATAGATCTCAGCCATTTATTTATGTGGGTTCCACAAAATAAATGACTGAGATTCCATGAGACAGAGTAAAACTGGACAGAAGATCTGAACTCCTCTTTCGTAACCAATAGATTATGAACTCAATTTAGTAAAATGTTGGACTTATAAATTTGGTAAATTTTGACAAAATTAATATAATGTTGTTACTACTAAATTTTGTATTTATAAATTTACCTTAGCTAGATTACAAAAAGTTGGTGTCACTTAGTTGATAGCCTAAAATAATTTAGTCCATTTAACCCAAAAAATTCACTCAACGTACAAGTGAAAGTAGCTCAAAAACGAAAGTTCAATAAATGTTTAGCTAGAGAATTTATGGGTAACAAAAAGTCAAAGATATGGAGAGAAATGTGTTGAATTCATAAAAGTCCATAACGTATAAGTTAAGGAAATAGTGGCAAATAGTTAGCTAGAATGTGGGAATTGGATGTTAGTTTATGTTCTTGCAGCTAATCGATTAGTTACAATTTGATGTATGATATTATTATTTAATTAATAAAAAGATATTTTTTATTTTTGTGTATTAAGTTAATTACATTTAATGTTTTAATACAAAAAGATAAAATCCCTGGAATAATTACTAGGTAATTGAAATTATGATGAAATAATAATTATGATATTCAATTTACATTTACGTATGGTTCTTAAATCTTCCAAGTTATAGTTTCATCAAGACAAGATATTGTTCAAACGGTAAAATTAGCACCGTTTAGGTTTCTTTCTTACGAAGAAAGTAACTGATCTCATAAATTAAAGTATAGAGATACTTAAACTAATGTGTCGGTGCTTATTAGAGAGTAAGTTACTGAACTGACCTAACTATGAGGATCCTAAATAGAATGTTACTTATGTGTCTGTGAATTTTCTCATAATTATTGTTGTATAATAATCCTTAGACTTGAGATTATCAAAGTATATCGTGTGAGAATTATTGCGTTTTGATGCTACTTATGAACTGTCATAGGATAATTCAGTTGTTATTGCTTTGATGCAGTATGAAGAACTATAAAGAGATAGTTAACTACGTCAATAAAGGATTTATTACTCTAAAGTAATTAGAGAGAATGCTCTACTGTTCTTGATGAGCAGTGATTTATGAAATTTTCTGGCCATAGTAAATTAACATTTGAAAAGACATTTTTAAATATCAATTATAAATCAATTACTAAATAGCAAGAAGGAACATGATTGAATGAAAAGAGTAGAGACTATATTCATACTCTATCCAATTAAAACATTGGATAAGGAAATGATTAAATTATAAATCATAATCATGTATGGACATGTTAAGTCAAACCACCTAGGCATTTATGATATTTGGGTGGTCATAGCATGTTATTAGATATTAACCTTGATCTATGATTATAAATTATTTAATTGGAGAATTAAAGATAAATTAAAAAGAGTTTTAATTTATCTTATTCTAATTTTAATTTTAATTCTAATTCTAATTTATAATCATTGCCAATATATTAGGAACCTAATAGGTCACACATTTAAGAGCATTTTATGAAGAAAAATCAATTTTAATTAAGTTGAACTTAATTATAAAGTTTAAGAAACTTTAGGGATCAAATATGAGATATTTGGTTTTATTAAAATTAAATTAATTATAATTAGAGTTTGACTTTAATTATGATTAAGGTATTTAATTTTAATATAAAAGTTAAAACCCTAATGTTTTTTCTATAAATAGGAATAAGCATAAGAGAACTAGCACTCTTGCTTAATTCCTCTCAAAGAATTAAAAAGTTGCTCTGTAGATACTGTTAGAGGCTAGATAAGTGAACAACTCGTGGTTAACACGTCAAAAAGCTTTCAAAGGATTTCAAAAGGAAAATCAAATCAGGTACAATTTTTATTTTAATATTCATGTTTTTATTATTCAAGTTATTCAACTATTGGGATTCGAATGGAAATTATAGAAATTTTATTTTCTATTGCGTCCTTGATTCGATCATAGTTGGTTTCCAACAGTGAACAGATATAAAAAAAAACTACTTAAGGATGAGAGGACTATAAATTCACCAACACTATGAGGACATACATAACTCAACACTTAATCTCCAAACAACCTCAAATGAGACAAATAACTCCAAAAACTCTTTGTCATTATTTTTCTATCTTTTTTATGTTGTATATTCATTTTTATTACCTTAAATTCTCTTTGTAACTTGCAATTTTTCTATTTATCCAAACCAAACAATTTCTTTTCCCACACATTTTAACATTTTGTTAGCTTATAATTTTATTTTCTAATTGCTCTAAAGCCTATCTATATTAATAAGAAGTTAGATACAAATTCTATGAGAATTTCTCCTTAGCACACTTGAATTTCATATTAACACCAATAATTTAGCACGCTCGATGGGAATCGACGTCACGAACAAGGAATGAAAGAGAAATTGTTGTACCTCTAACCCCATAAAAAGAAGTCCTTACAATAATACAAAATGAAGGTTTTGTACCCCTAATGGTAGAGAATCTCTAGAAGGTAGCCTTGCCTTTAGTTAACTGTCTTATTGGCGAGAACTCAAAATCATTTAAACAAAATGGCATTTTCACAAGTAAAATTCTAGAACTTAAGTTTGACACAACCTTTGTGACCAATGCAATCAAGATATTGACATAGAAGGTTGACAAATTGTCTACCACTCTGATATAGTTTACTGGACAAAATTCTCCTGCTTTAGCAAAACAAATCCCTTAAAGAATGAGGGGACATCTTGCTCCTAATTCAATGGAATTTAGGGAGTACAATCACATTGCAGTTGCATCCTCTATAGACAAAAGATGCGTCCCTCCTTATAAAAGAGAGGATGTTCCTATGGTGCCTCTACGTATTAATCTTGAAAATGGTCAACAGGCAGTTAAGCCCCAGGCAGAGATTTTGTGGAGAGGTTGAAGATAACAAATTACAATATGGATTAGGGGGTAAAATTATAGTTGTAAATCGTAATCTTATTACTTTCCCATTATAAATGAGATTACAAGTTGATATAAAAACTATTAGCTAAGGTATCCAAGAATTATATGGACTTGGTTTAAGACAACTTAGCTGTCTGAAATTTCATAAGTCTTATTCGGAGCTTGTTGATCACAAGAATCCTTATACTCAAGGTTATAGAATTCTTGAATTCAACATATTTTCTAGAAAAGATGACCAAACAACTATCGAGCATATTAATAAACTCAACATACAATGTAGAGAATTAGCCAATGACCAACAATTTTAAACTTTATTTATTACCAAATTCATTAATAGGTACAACCTTCTCTTGGTATGCTTTTTTGCTTAAAAATTATATCCTTTCTTGGGGTGAAATGGAAAGATTGTTTTATATATAATTTTTCTGATTGAGCTCGAAGTTAGTATAACTAAGATGTATAGATTTACTCAAAAAAGTGGTAAGAATGCATACACGATTTAAAAATATGAGAAGTCAATATTGGGTTATAGTCCCATAAAATGAATACATGAAGTTAGCTCAAAGAGGTCTATATACTGAATGATGAAAGAAATTTCAAGGCACGAAATTTTATAACTCCTATGAACTAGCAGTAAAAGTCTTCCCATATAAAGAAATTCTTAGGGAAGAAGGATATTGAAGGAATATTTCAGTTGGCACTTATGTTACATAGACAAATTCTTATGAATCAATAGTATAAGCATCTTGAAAACTTGTGTTTGCCCCTCTTTAAAGCTCTAAGATTAATACACCTAGAAAATCATTTGCATGTCAAAACAATATTTGTTTTGTAGAGAAGTCAGAAAATGTGGTAGGTGTTTGAATTAACCAACCAAATCTTATTATCCAAGATCTAGATGATATTTTGAAGGATGAACCATTAATCATTTAATATAGATGTCATTGTGCTTATTTGGCCACTTTGCACATTGTCAAAAGATGGGAAAGGTCGAAGCAAGATACCTATGTTAAATAAGTATTTTGGCTTATGGCATAATGATTATTTAACTTGCTTTTTTTTAATGCAAAAAATGGTTACCCCTAGCAAGCTTTTAAATATCGTTCTGTACAGATTGATACTAGCTTACTGCACTGGTTGAAAAATAGAACGGTAACGGTGATTATGGAATCGGCCGTGGGTATCAACTGATATTGACATTTTCGCCTAGTACTGGGTGGTACCGTGAGTTTTAAAAACTCTAGGGACTAATTAGCAAAAATAAAAAAATTTACCTAACCCAACCCCCTAACTCATTTGCTTCTTCGGTTCTTCCTCTCATTTTTCATTTTTCATTTCTCTCTTAGGCACTCTCCTCTCTTGCACTCTCCATACTCTCTCTCTCATTCTCCTCTCTAGTGGTTGTTTCTCCCTCTCTGGCTAGCGACAACACTGCACAAGTTCCTCCATGCCACCACCGCACCAATAACCCTCCTCAACTCCTCCACGCGTCACCACCATCGAACCATTTTCAAGCTTCAGCCGACCCCACCTCCATGCCACTCCACTCGCCTCCTGCCACCACCGTCCACCACTACCTGCCACCATTGCTTTTGGAGTCGCTACTCACCAGATTTGGAAAAGATCTAGATTCAAACCCAACCTGATCCAAAAACCCACACCAAATACATTGAGAATTTTTTGGGTGTGTTTTTAATTGTTTTTTCTGTATAATTACACTTGTGAATTGTGATTATGAAGGTGTTGGATTGTTGGAAGTTGGAACTAAATTGTGAATTGGATTTGTGATTTATGTTGGGATGGAAATTTGGAATTCGATATTTGGATTAGAGTTGAATGAAATGATGCACAATTTTTTTTTCTTGGTTTGGTTTAGTCACAAGTATGCATGAATTGAGATTCGAGAGTTAAAAGTTGAAAGTTGAAACTTTCAACTTAAAAGTTAAAATTGAGAAAGGGAATGTAAAATAATCTTGCATTCATGTTAGTATTTAAACTTTAAGTAAATAATTAATAAATATAATATTTTTTATATATTTATAAAATTAGCATAATAGTAAAAGTTGAAAGTTTCAACTTAAAAGTTAAAACCGAGAAAGGGAATGTAAAATAGTCTTGTATTCATGTTAGTATTTAATTTTTAAAGTAAATAATGAATTGATATAATATTTTGTTATATATTCTTAAAATTAGCATAATAGTATTGGTAAATTATTAATTGAAATAATATTTTGTTACATATTCTTAAAATTAGTATAATAGTATTGACTATTTAGTATAAAATTATGGCATTGCCAATTAATAATAATAAGGTTTTGGAGGAGGAGCCAAGGAGGTCTATGTAATTGTATAGTAAATTAGTAATAAAACTAAAATATAATCAATTGTATTTCTAAATAGTTAACATTTTCTAACTGTATAGTTGATTTGTATAATTGCATCTCTATTTTCTTCATTTGATAAAAACATGGATCTTTTGATTCTTTCAATTATCAATTAGCAATTTATTTCAATTAAGTTGTCAAGTTGGTTAGTAGGTTGATTGGTAATGACAATTACATTGTTATGCATATCGTAGAATAAACTAAGAAAGCTAGCAGATTTACTTTTGGATTCCACCTAAATTTGTCAAAACATTGGTCAATTTTATCATAAGAAAAGAAGGCTGGTTTTTCTTTTCTTTCATTTTTTAAAGAGACATGAAAAGATGAGGAAAGAATAGTAATAGAGTAGAAGGAAAAATAAAGGTATTTTGAATTGTGTTAGATTGTATTGGATGAAATTGAATTGTGTATAATGTAATAATATAAAATGATTTATATTACATATGATGGACTTGCGTATTGTGTTATTGTGTATGTTGAAAACTTGAATTATTGGTTTCCGACTTATTGATGAATTGTATGGGATAAAATTGGATTGGGTTGGATGAAATTAAATTGTGTATGATTTTGATATATGTCTTCATTTATTGTTACAAATAAATAGAAGGAAGTTTATGTACTCCTAATCAAACCGTGTTAAGAGGATACAATGATCCAGCTTGGACTCATGTTGCATTGGTCCTAGGTATAAAGAACCATATAATTTACTTATTTTGTAACAAGCATTTGAAAGGTGGAGGAATCACCCGATTAAAGAAGCATTTAGCTGATGTTAAAGGAGATATGGAATCCTGTAAAAAAATAAGCTATGATGTGAAATAGCAAATGAAAACTTTGCTAGAAAAATATCAACACGAGAAAGATAAAACCGAGAGACTGAATTATCAACAAATTGGTAGTGGATGTTCATTTGTTGCTTTTCGTGATAATTGTGAAAATGTTGAATATGGTAGTGGTAATGGTTATGATTATGGTAGTTGTTGGGACCCGATCTCGGAACCGGACCCCAACCGAAAAAAAACGAAAATTCAGAACGAAAAACTGAAACGAAGCGACCGAAAGCGAAAGAAGTGAAATCGAATCGAGTACAAAGTCAAATCGAATTGGCTCGGAAACAACCCAAATAAACGATGCAATCGAACGGAAAAACAAATTTCGACATTCGAAAACATACACTTATAAAAAAGCGTCGCGTGTCTCGTTGGAAACTCTAAGACTAAACCAATCCGAAATCCGATATAATTTTTTTTCATAATATTTATTCCTTTTCTCTTTATTCAATCTTATTCAAAACACATAAACAATTCATACAATTTCCCTACTAGAAATTTCATCCTAAAAAACACTCAATTCATACAATTCGCCTTAAACTCAATCTCATCTTTAATAAAACTTATTCTTATTCTTATTCTTTACCATAAAAATTTCGGCAGCATAACGGCTGCATTTTCTAAAACCCAAAAACCTGCAATAGAAATAAACACACCTCTATAATTCCCAATCAAAACTCAGAGTCATCGGACCTTCCGTCCGAAATCCAAAACACAATCAAACGCTTCGGAATCTAAAACACAATCAAACGTAATTCTATACCTAAAACACTTCCATAATTCTCAATCCATGTTCCATACTCAAAATCAATCCCATTCATATTCATTTCAATAAGTCAATCTAAACTCAATCCAAGTATATTCATATACAATCACAATTCATATTCCATAATCATACACAAACTCAAATCCATACTCAATTTTAGCATTTATTTACATTCCGAAATGAATACACTACAAATTTTAATGGCTTTCTAAGCCATATACAAATCCAATACTAAAATCAAACTTCACACATAATACAAAAACATGCAAAGATCGAACTGATGTCTTGATCGTCTTCCATTCGATCTCCTGCTCGAAAACCTGGAGATGAGGATGAAAGGGGGTAAGCTGAAATAGCTCGTGGATAACATATTTATAAATTGAAAAATAAGCAAAAATGATTTCTCAAAACAATTGCCATTTAGCAAAATTTTCAAAAAAACTTATTTTGTTAAAACTTTCCAAATTTTCAAATCATTCATACTTAATTTCCAAAAATTTCTTGATTTCAAACTCAATTTCTCATTTCTTCAAAATTCTCAAAATGTTCCCAAATCATGCACAATGTCAAAAACATGAATGCATCACATTATCAATGCATCACAAATATTGACAAAAATAAAAAAGTACATAACATATCAAACGGTTTGGGTTGGTCCAAAACGGAACGTACTGCACATTCCCGCATAGCGGTCCTGTGCAGCGTGAACAGAACGTACTACACCTTCCCGCATAGCGGTCTGGTGTAGCCGTGAACTTATGGGAGTTCGAAATCGGAGCTCTAATGCCACTAACGGGTAGGCGGGAGAAGCCTTTAAAAACGAGACAATGCACTGACTCTAACTTATGGGACCTAACCAAACCCACATAGGACATTTCATGCATGAAAATCAGATTGCCCGAAGGCACATTTCGAAGCTTAAATTCTTTTCATGATCATGTCACATTCAACAATAACACC
>JANKYE010000001.1:18776100-18786254 GCA_032467995.1 Erythroxylum dillonii | reverse complement strand
CTCCCTTAGGTACATTCGGTTATTTGGCTGTAACTAACTCCTTCTAGAATAATCCTCTCTCTCTCTCTCCTGAAGATTCTAACAGATTAAATGCTAGAGAACATTAATGTAGGCCTGTGAAATTTATATACGCAGTTTTATATTGGTTTGTTAAAGGCTTCTCTTGCAGTAATGTAGATATATGACTTGATGGATGTATGTCAGGCTACACCCTTTTTGGCAGGTCTTGCTGTCGCTGTTGCTGCTCTTGCTGGTAGATATGGAATCCAGGCTTGGCATGCATTCAAGACACGTCCACCTCAAGCTAAACTCCGCAGATTTTATGAGGGAGGCTTTCAGCCGAAAATGACAAGAAGAGAAGCAGCCCTTATTCTTGGTGTTAGGTAAATGAGATTCGAAAAGCTTGAAATGTTTCATGGAACTTCCTCACCTACAGATTGTACAAAATTCACGCTCCACTCTTTAACATATGTAGGCTGTGGTCATTTGCTTATTTCATTTGCAAATCACAACATATAGTTCAATGTTTCGATCTTATGAAGCATTCATAGTGGATCAATTGGCATTACTTTGCTCATAGAAAATTGCGTTTGACTGAGTTATCTTACCCTCACCCAACATTAATCAGTGGATATTGGACTGACAGGGAGAATGCTCCTCCTGATAAGGTGAAGGAAGCACATAAAAAAGTTATGGTAGCTAATCATCCAGATGCAGGTGGAAGTCACTACCTTGCTTCAAAAATCAATGAGGCTAAAGATGTGATGCTTGGGAAGACAAAGGATACTGGTTCCGCCTTTTGATGTTCTTGAAATAGTCTCTCTTCATAAATGACCGTCTTTGTCGCCTTCAACAATCGGTTTTATTTTAATGAAGGGGTGCAGACCGATGGGCACATTTATAAAAGAGCAGAAGTTGGAAGTTTCACTCTGCAGTGGTTTACGTTTATTAGAGAGGCCTAAATATGATGAAAATGTTCACAATTCCATTCCGCAATTCGGATAAGAATCGCACTGTAGCTTTTATCGTTACTAGTTACTACAATATTACATGCCGTAGATGTTATAAAGAACCAAATGCTCAGGCTTTTGCTATTCAGACACTGTCAAGGTGTTACACCCACGTGGGTTTAACTCTAAGACAGTGATATAGTGGATAGCTTTTCGAGCATAACAACGTTGGACGCTTTGATTTGATGTGATCAAGAAGCCTTTTTGAGTCGTCTTTCTTTTATGCAAGAGTAGATAAAACAACTACTGTCTCCATGTTTCCTATTTTTGAATTCGGTGTTACACTTGCACACGAGAGTTGAATTTGGAACTTGCGCCTGTGGAAAAGGTGTATCTTCTAATGTAACAATAGCCACTGTGAAGATAGTAAAAGAGAGAAAGAATAGCTAATGACCAAAAAAGACGAACCGATGCCACTTGGCGAGTAAGGAACACTTGTTAGATCTTCTCAAGAAGTTATACATCAACTCCTGTTTGTTAAAGCATTAGCCTAAAGGTCATCCTATACAAATTTGTACATTGAAGGAAGTCATCTCCAATAAATATAAACGTGAGGAGAGTGCTGCGGAACCTTTAATTGAGGAATGTAGTGTAATTTTTTTAAACAAAATACCTCAAAAGTTAAAAGGATCTAGGAGTTTTGTTATTCTGTCATTTTGGTACTTTTAATATTCATAATTGCTTATGTAATTATGTGAAAGTATTAACCTTACGCTTTTATTTCTTCTCAGAAGGTTTAAAATAGAAGTCAAGCCTACAGTAGTGCCACTTTAACTAGTTAATAGGTATATTAGGTAACCAATTAGGGTAGTAAAAGACCTATTTGTTAAAGCAAGGAATTAATTTTTTCTATAGATTTCTTTATAATAGACCGTTTATGATTATTGGAGGGGCACTAATTGATCTATAGATTTCTTTATAATGGATCATTTATGACCATTGGAGGGGGGCACTAATTGATGTCTCTAATGGTAAGTTGAAATTTAAAATGAGCAATGCGAAAGTGGGGTTCAGCATTTTCAAGGACTTGAATGGGCTTTCCCTTGACGAAACTTGTTATAAAAATAGATATTATTGTGCACGATAACTTACCTAAAGTTATTTATGATGACCCTTGGAAATTTATGTAGCTTTAGGACTTAATAAAAAGGACAAGGATCCTAACCTTGTTGAGTTTGCTTTAGATTAGAAGGAGAGCGCTACAGACCCTAATATTCTCATACCTCTAAGGATTTATGAGAAGAAAAGGCTGAAACCTTCCATCTACCCCAGAAGCATCTAAGATTGACCTTCTCACTTGTGTTATGCATATTTAGCAAAAAATGATATTTATTCTGATATTATCTCTTCTTTTTTATATTTTCGAAAAAAGATAAGTTACCTATAGAAGCTAATAAGTCCTTTACTAGTAAGAAGAATTTTGGAGGAGTTGAAAGGGTGAAGGGCTTTATGACCATATTGTTAGTTTATGTCTTGCAGTCAATCATTTGGATGCAATTTGTTGTATGACATTATTATTTATTAATGAAAAGACATCCTTTATCTTTTTGTATTAAGTTAATTACATTTGATGTATAAATGCTAAAGATAAAATCCTTAGAATAATTACTATGTAATTAAAATTATGAGGAGATTATAATTGTGAGATTCAATTTACATTTACGTATAAATTCTAAATGTTCTTAGTTGTAGTTTCATCAAGACAGGAGATTGTTGAAACTGTAAAACTAGCACACAATGTGTTTCTTTCACATGAAGAAAGTTATTGATCTTATAAATTAAAGTATGAAGCTATTTAAACTAATATGTGGGTGATTATTAGAGAATAAGTCACCAAATTGACCTGACATTGAAAATCTCAAATGGAATATCACTTATGTGTTTGTAGATTTCCTTATAATGATAGTTGTATAATTGATCCTTAGACTTGAGATTACCAAGGTATCTCTTGTGGGAATTACTGTGTTTTGATATTATTTATGAACTATTCTAGGACAATTCAAACGGTAGTACTTAGATGTCGTATGAACTATAGAGATAGTTGAGTAAGTCACTAAAGGATCCGTCACTTTAAAATAATTAGAGAGAATATTATACCATTCTTGATTAATAGTGATTTATAGAATTCTCTGGCCAGAGTGAAGTGACATTTGAAAAGATGTTTTTAAATTTCAATTATAAATCAATTACTAATTAGCGAGAACGAACATGATTGGACCATAAGAGTAGACAATATATTCATACTCTGTCTAATTATAATATTAGATGATGAAATGACTAAATTATACATCATAATCATGCATGGACAGTTTAAGTCAAACCGTTTTGATCTTCCTGATACTTGGATAGTCATGACACGTTGCTAGACATCAATTTTGATCTATGATTATAAATTGTTTGATTGAAGAATTAAAAATAAATTAAAAGGAGTTTTAATTTATCTTATTTTAATTTTGAATTAGAATTAAAATTTATAATCATTGCCAATATATTGGGAACCTAATTTGTTACACATCAAAGAGTAACTTGTGAAGGAAATTCAATTTTAATTAAATTGTATTTAATTATAAAGTTTAAGAAAATTTAGGGATTAAATATGAGATATTTGATTTTATTAAAATTAAATTAATTATACTTAGAGTGTGATTTTAATTATAATTAAAGAATTTAATTTTAATAACAATTAAAATCCTAATGGTTTTTCTATTAATAGCAAGAAAGATTAAGGAGGTAGCACTCTTACTGTCTTTATCTCAAAGGTGTTGAGAAGTTACTTTTGTGGATATCGTTAAAGGCTGGACAATTGAACAGGTCGTGGTTAACATGGTGAAATTTTTTTCAAAGATTTCAACAAGAGAAGTGAATCAAGTATGATTTCCTACTTTACAATTCATGTTCTATTCTAGTTATACAATTATCGAGATCTGATTAGAAACTATAAAAATTTTGTTTTCCATTACACTTGTGAATCGATCACGGTTGGTTTCCAACAGTAGTATCAGAGCCTCCTTTATTGTTTAAATATTATTTATCCTCTTCCAAACGTTTGATTTGAGTTTTGAGATAGTAAATTAAAATTTATAATCATTTGATCTCATTGAACTACTATTTATCTATATCTTCCCGATCGACGATTTTAACTATCATTTACTCTGCATGTTTTTGGGTCTGATTGAAAGAGTGGTTAAGCTTCTTGAACTCCATATTTGTGCACTTAATACAAGCAATAATCTTGCTTATTATGTATAAAAGTAACATTAGACTTAATTTTATAGAAGAAATGTGATGAACCAACCTTTAATATTTGGATTCTAGACCTAGGACATGTAACGTTTCATAGATAATGGATTATGTCCCACTCAGCATTATTGAGGTACTTTTATCATTTGGAAACACAATTCCACTTAAAACTTGAAGTCTTATTCTGTTAGAATCAAACGTAAAATCTCTAACTTTAAAAAACTATCAAGGATGATAAACCTCGTTAATGGTTAGAGCTTTGTTCTTGTCACATTTGTAGTCATAAATTATAGAGGCTCCATGATATCATGCTCAAAATATGAAACACATTAAGTGCCATAGTACGTTGTGGCTTTAACAAATATATTATCTTTTCCTGCCTAATGATCCCTTGGTTGATTTAGACATCTTATAACTTCCCTTATATTCTTATCACTCATTCCTTTATTGCTCAACTAAGCGTACTTGCCTTAAAGGCGAGCTTTTTACCCTTTACAAGAAGTTTTTTTAACCCTTTAGGCTATGTGAGCTAAATCCATATCTATAACAAAAGGAAGTGTGATCATTATATAAACAATGTAGTTATACAATCATTAGACATTTTAAGAGAACCTATGATTATGTTTATCAAAACTTTAACCTCCAACAATAACTCTTCAATGATTTCTCTTTAATAGAGAAACTTACCTCACTCTACTAAGACTTATGTTGGTGTAATAAGAGAACCTATGATTATGTTCATCAAAACTCTAACCTCCAACAACAGCTATTCAGTGATCTCTCTTTAATACCAAGACTTATGCTGGAGTAAATAACATGCCACTAAACTTATCCCAATCATTGAATATGAGGTTGGAGTGTCTCCATATAAGCCCAAAAGCCTATTCACTATTATCTTTTAAAGAAAGGGTAAAAATTACTCTTCCATTTATGAGCACTCTTAACAAGCTTTCCTACTTTAATTCATATGGCATATTTTCCATTTAAACAGTACCACTTAAAAAATTTCATGCAAGCTTCAATTGATGCATAAATATGAACAATTTTATTAATGGATCTACATTTCCTAAATGATAGACTACTAGGAAGCCTAATATCAAAAACTGAGAAAGAGGACACAATTTACCTAAGCTCAAGCATGTCTCTGTTTACAGCTTAACCAAAAAATTATAAAGTGGCAATCTAAGTCAACATCTAAAGCTTTCATGGTAAACATTCATCTCACAAGGCCTATAAAAGAGTGCTCTCTTATGGGCATGTAGTTTTCTAATCCTTATAGACAAAGAGTTATTATATAATAATTTTATATTGCATGGACCCATTCTAAATATCAAATCATAATTCTCAACCTTAAATTCTTCCATAAAGCCAAGAATAGATTTGAGAGCTATTGTGCATTCACCACTAGTACTAGACTCCTCATAATCTATGAATAAAGTTTGTGTATTACCAACCTTAAACCAATGCAATATTCACTCCTAGATTTGGCACTAGAATCCTCCTGGTCTACATTAAATAACTATTGATAGATCTAGATTACTTGAACTTTCAAAATGTTATATTAAAGCAAACAACAAGATAAGTGTAGGAGTGCAAAAATGAAACTTTTGTAGAAGTAAAATACATAACAAGATATTCCTTAAAAGTATAGTTTACAATTGTTCTAGTAATTTAAGACTTCTTTTCCACCAATGAGCTTATAAATCTAGAATAGATTTCTTATTAGATGAGTCAATAGATGTGTTACACGTGGATTAGTTATTTGCATCAAGGCCTTATACTTTAAGTCCTTTCAAAATATACCTAATGTGAAGGAAACTTAATTCATTACCCATATAGAATCTTGACTCGCAAATATCAAAGTTGATTATACAAATATGGGGTTAAGTAAAGCTTTTTAAATTTTTTGATTTAAACATATCATTTTCCTTGTAAAACATTGTCAAAGAATCATCTTCATGACAAAAAAATCACATGTTATCAAAAACCTAAACCTTTAATTCACATCATAATGTAATATTTTCGACCTTAAGATGGACCTATTATTGAAACTTAAGAGGTAAATGAGAGATGTGGATTCAACTCCAATAGGTTAAAGCTTAACAAATGGCCTAGGAAGCCAAGTATTTCCCAACATTGCATGAGATGAAGACAAGAGTCACAATCCTATCCACCAACAAGTCATTATAAAAGAAATTTCTATTTCCAATAATGAGGTCACTCGTTTTGTACATGCTCTCTCTCAGTACATATTTTACTTGTTTGTTTCATTTACTTATTTGATTTCTTTCTTGTCTTTTAATTTATTTTCTTATTTTATCTTTATTTTATTTTTCATTCATGTAGTTATTTGTTTATGCATTTTTCTTCCAAATTTTTTCAAAACTTTTTTTCTTATGAATTTATCTAAAACAACCTCCTACTAGCTACAGGTATGGCTACATATTTTTAGACTTCCCCAGACTCTGCATCTGAATGGGATTCCTATAGGGACATTGTTGTTTTCATCTCTCACTAAACATTATATTTCCTCTCTCTAACTTTACTAACTTGATTATTAGGGGCCAAATGTTGGAAAAATACTCTAACATTTAGTTTTGTAGGTCTATAGTAGGAAGCCCATAAGCTAAAATCAAACTACATTTCAAAACCATCATATTAGACCTAACTTCAAATACTTAAGCCTAGATCTAGACTTGAAGAATTAAAGCCTATTAAAATCATTCCATATAAAATCCCTCCTTAAAGGATATTAGTATTATGCTAAAGTGACTAATCTTATAATAAATACTTTTAAAATTTATGTGTTTGTTTATAATTATATCATCTTTTTATTTTTATTGAGAAAGAAATCTGAATAGAAAGAAATTATCCATCCCATAATAACTAATTTTATTATTGCCTTCATTATATATAAATTTACATGTGAGCATAAGGATGTTTTATAAAGATTTAACATAAATAGACACATTAAAACTTATAATTTGTCGAAATGATCAACTAAAAGAGGTGTAAGTTCCACCATATTAAATAGTAAATTTCTAGATGAATGTTTGGTAGATAAAATTTTTCACTTATTGTGAAATTGCAATGTATTGTAGATTATGTTAAAAGACCCCTTATCTTGATTATATGTATGATAGTATGTGTAGGATACAACAAACAATTGTAGATTTTTTCATGAACAAGAAAACTTTGTTTCAATCTTACATTTATATAATTAATGAAAGGTGGATTTAGCATTTGAAAAAGCAACTTGATGCAATAACTTATCATTTAAAATCTTATTTTCTAAATTATGTTGCTTTTTTGGATCAAAATGAAGTTTTAAGTGGTCTCTTTAGTTTGATTGAGAAAAATACAATTTGTCATATTGATGTTATAATAGTAAAAGAGATCAAGTTAGAAAATTTTAATAACTTTGATTGGCATTCTTTAATCTTGTATATTTCTTAAACTTTCTAACTAAAATTTCAAAACCATTTTGTTATTATAAATGATATATTGTATATATTTATGAATTTTTGTAATATAAAATGAAAATGAGTGGTGAAGATATTTTAGGAAAAGAGCTCCAAATTTGAGAAACATAATAACGATGATTCATATTTAGAAAACTTCTATATTAAGGTGTGACGAAAATGAAGTGTCTTTAAATGGATTCACACTGAAAACAAATTGTAAAATCAAATATTTAATGACTTTTTTTTGTTCTTATTACCTTAATTAACTAATAAGTATTGTTTATATACTTGTCCTTATACTTTTTAAATAAAATTATTCTATCAAGTATTGCCTAAAGAAAAATTATTTGAAAGATTGCATCATAAAAAGTAGGTATATAATCCAATTGATTATAAATATCTTAATCAATTTCTTAATTGAAAAAGAAGATTTGCCTAATAAGAAGGTGCCTTAAATCTTGGACATATTATTATTATAACATATATTTCTTCTTAAAAGTATGGTGAATTTAAAGTACCTAAAATAATATATGAATGATAGAACCATTTAGCTTAAGCTCTTTCAATTATAAAATAGCATCCTTATTAACCAAAACACGTTTTAAACTAGGTTAACAATAGGAGTAGTTACTGGAGGAAAATAAGAATTAATGTCAATGATAGGTTTTCTTTTTCCTTTATTTAGTACTTTTTATGCATTATCATTTATAAAAGATACATTACAGGTCTCTTTATTTTCTTTTTTCTTTTTTACTTGTTATTGCAAGTAATTTCTAATCCTCTTAAATTCATTAAATAGTACTTTTTACAAGAAGCAATATTATCCTTAATACTAGCAAGATGTTCTTTCATTCTATAAATTCCTCCATTTTTAAATATTCTACCACAAAAACATACTATTATATTGAATATTTCCATCATATGTTTACTAAAAGAAAATTAATTCTATGTTAGATCAATCTTACCATGAGTAAAAGATGTTAAGTTTGCCGAACATTTTTCTAATGATTTTATATTCTCCATTATAATTTCAATATGAAAAATACAGAAAAAATTTACATTATCTACCAAAATAGTCAAAAGCAGATTAAAAGTTCTTTTGCTCTTTGTACTATAAAAAATAACTGTGACATGAATATCTATAAGAAAGATAAATTTTTTATTTATATTAACTGACCCTAAAAAAAATCTATAAACTAATTTAAACATAGTTCATTATCATAAAAACCCAACAATAAAATTTCTCACAAAATCTCCAAACTTTGTGACTAACCCATAAACACACTTCTCCTTATTCACCTATGAAATCTCAGTGCAAGTAGCCACAACTATGAGGAATGTAAATTGTTGGGTAGGATGTTAAACAATTGCATGAAAAAATAAAAAGTTCTTTCCATCATCACCAAGCCAAATACCTTAATATAATTCAATGAATAAAACTCTGAATGCCATGTATTTATGGTTACACTTAACCAAACATCAAAGCCCACCTAATATGAGAACCTACACAAATAACTCAGTCAATAAAAAACCTTGTCATATATGCATAACTTATCTAAAGATTCAACCTTTAAGATCACACATCAAAACAATCTATCATGTGAGAGTTTTAAGGGATTTATATGATGAAAGAAACTCTACCTATATATTTATTCCTTATAAGTAATTCAATGGTGAAGGAAAGGAGAGAATTTAAGTGCACTCACTTATCAAACTCTCCTAGGTCTTTACTAAAAACTAATTAACAAATATAAATTTTTCCCCAAAAAAAGCCCAGTTTTCCTTGTCTGCTCGACTTCAACTGGTCAAATGAGTCTTTATAAGATGAAATCTTACCTAAAAGAGTGCAACAAATTTAGACTTACCAAGTGTGCTTATGGGTTTGAGATTAATGTTGCTTCAACAAAAGTACATATAACATAAACACTGAAAAGGATTCAATTGAAATAGAATTGAAACATTAAAGAAAATTAATTAAAGTAGGAGATGAAAAGATTTCATGTAACATCCCACCCCCAATGGGAAGGGTAAAATAGTAATTTGGAAAGAGCCGAGAGCGTTTAGTATTGTGTTGCCATATTTATGCATATCCTTGCACGTGTATAGTGAAAGTTGCACATGAGAATAATTGGACATGCATTCATGACATTTCCCGGTTTATGTGCTTAAATGGGATTTTTGTGAAAAAAATATGGTTTCGTGCTTAAAAATTATTTGGAGTGGACTGTTATGTGTTTTATATTTTAAAGAAATTTTCAGAATTTTTCGGGATTTTTTCGGGAAAAATTTCCAGACCGCAGAAATCGTCAAGTGACGAACCGGTTGATTTTCGATATGCTAGTGTCATTGGGCAGAAATCGTCAAAAATTTCTGCCCAATGACACTAGCATATTGGATTCACGATTTTGGGTTTTTTTTGTTTTATTAGGGCCCATTGAAT
>JANKYE010000001.1:18765621-18776000 GCA_032467995.1 Erythroxylum dillonii | reverse complement strand
TTGTATAATTGTTTGACCTACTTAGCAATTGAATTGGGCTACATATTGTTCATGAAAGTTGTAGGACACATTTTGATCTTTCTTTGGCCATATATTTTGTAATTTTTGGCCAAGGAAATAGGAAGTTATGGATTTTGGAAAATACTGCACTGTTTGGGAACCCTATGACTCTGTAGTAGCTTCGATTGGATTTTTTACACCCTTAGAGGTGAAATTAGTCTTTGTGTCCTTCATGAAACTTGTAGAGCTCTCTTTTCTCTATGAAATAGACACTAAGTTTGTCCAATTTGAAGTTTGGAGTAAGGAGTTATGCCCTGTGAAAGTAGGTAGGTTGAAGGAAGTTGTTTTTCATATCTGTTATTATAGTAGGGCTAGTCGACTAGGATCCTGGCTAGTCGACTAGGATCCTCATGCTAGTCGACTGGGATGTGCATTTCCCTGAACTGACCCCTTTCCACTCTTTTGCTTATACCGTGTCCGTCGGACCTCCGATTGACCTGATTCTTGAGGCATCAGATCCGTAGATGATTTAATTTCATTTTATGAAAAATTGGGAATTTTTGGACGGGAAATTGACATGGGTCCGGTTAATGGTTCTTTAGTCACTGTTTTATTTATTTTTGGACCTATAGAGGCCCGAATTGAGGAATGTCAGTGCCGTTAGATTTCTAATTTTTAGATGGAATTTTATGATGGAAAATTTTGACATTAGGGCCGGGAATATCATGAACATGCATTGTACACCTTTTAGTTGTTACATGTGCATCATTAACTAGTTCTGATTGGACAAGTAGTAATATGTATATTCTCTGATTATTATAGAGGCTCATTTGAAGCGTCGACCGACCGACGTTGCAGAGACTTCCCGGCATTAGCTCTGAAGTTATAGGTGAGTGACTGAGATGGTTCTCGCTCAATTATTATATGTTCATTGTGGGTATAATGGTGGGATTAGTGATTGTGTTTGTTTATGACTAGGTTCCGGACACGGATGGTCCGATGAATTGGGAGATTTGACATAAAAGTGTCCTTTATGTGCTGATTGTCAAATTGCTTATTATTACTGTGCTTCATTGCGTTCCCTCTACTGTGACAGACTGTTTTATATTGACTGTGATATATTGGGCATATGCATTTCATATATAAATGCATGAACGGATAACAACAGTTGTGACCAGAGTCGCCACTGATACTGAAAAAAAAGAGCCTCAAGCTAGAAGGGAGATAATGCATACCCAGAGAGCTCTCCTACTCCCTAGACGTGTCTACTGTCTACTGTTTACTGTTTAAGCGTTCGGTCACAACACTGTAATAAAATGGAAAAGTGTCACATATACATTGCATACATCTTTGATTGAATACTATAAATGGGAAAAAGGCAAGAGTGCCCTATACAATTGTGATTTGCTTGTGTATAATGATATGGTATTTCTGGTTATGTTATTGTGAACTAGACTGTGATTTGCTTGTGTGCTGCATGAATTGGGCGAACCATCGATGATGGTTTCTCACCGAGTTCGTAAAACCCACCCAAAATTTGCAATCATTTTTCAGGCCTTGAAGAATACCTCGTTAGATAAACGGGAGTATGCCTACTGCATACCAGTCGGAGATAGAGGTCGGGATCAGTTCACGTCTACATTAGTGGCATTCGATTCTTGTAGAGATGTATATTTCCGCAATTACTGTAAAATAGTGCTTGTATTTCAGTGGGCCCTAAGTGGCTATTGACATTCTTTTGATCGTAATGTAATTACTGAAAATGGTTATGAATAAAGTTGGGCCCAATTTGATTATGGATTTTTGTACATGCGATGGCTAAATACTATGACTGTATTATGATAACCTAAAATGTTTACAAATTAAAGCGGGCCCAAATTGTTTACTGATTTCCGCACATATGATCATATTAAAAAAAATTTATACTGAGTGTTTGACTATATTCGAGTGTTCTAGCATACCACTCTCGTGAGGCACGGACTCGGATATCACCCACGACATCGGGTTCGGGTCCTGCGGGAGTGGGGTGCTACATTTCAAATTTAAACAGAATGAAGTATGATTGAAGAAGGGAGTTACAGGAAGTATGATTGAAGAAGGGAGTTAAAGGAAGTATGATTGAAGAAAGAATTTGAAATAACTTTGTAAATTTGAAACATTATTTACGATTTATAAAATCAACCAATTTATTAATGGACCAAGTACCTTTTATATAAACATAAAGCAAATCAAACTAAAAGGGATTCTATTATCATAAACGAGGGTGTTTTGGCTTAAAGTTGATTGTTTTCTCATCAATCAAAATGTTAGCACTTTGTAATAAATTGACTGCATTTTGTTTTAAAGTTTTTTTTTTGGAAATTCATTTTAGTTTAAAGTTGATTACTTTTTATATTAGCCAAAATGCAAGCATTTTGTAACAAAACCTTTTACGTTTTGTAAACAAAAAAGGGAAACGTAAGCATTTTAAAATAGTCTAAACCTCCTATATTTTGTAAATAGAGAGGGAAAGGGAAATAAAATGCATTGTAACAAAGGAGTGGAGGTTGCCCATGACAGAGGACTAAGAGGGAGTATTTCACAATAGAGAATTAGAGGGAGAATCTTGTTTGCATACTGGTTCGCGATAGAGTAATGGGATGAAAGTGAGGTAAGTCCTTTTCCTAATTTTGTGAAACTCTTAGGGTTTATTAATATGAATATATGATCTATAAAATTATGTATAATTTGATCTCAACTTTTAGTGATATATTAATCTAAATTAATGATCTATGAAAATGGGTGTGTTTTTCGATCTGACCTCTTAAGGATTGGGGCAAGTTATGAAGCAATATAATAGTTAGCAAGAGAAGCTGAACTTGATGTTCTTTAAGGCAAGTTATTAACCAGTATATTATTTAGGGTAATTTGTAAAAAAATATTAGTTGAGCTATTTGTGAACTTTGATGACCATATTATTTGGGGCTTGATAAATTCTACTACAATAAAATGGAAATATGGTGTGTCATTCAATTAAACATAGATAAACAATTATTGGATCACTATATAAAAATAACAATGTGAAAGGGTTTGTTAATTATAGGACATTGAGTAAAAAATTTTGTGGAGGTTAGAAAACTAGCACTCAATGTCTCAATATGTACCCCGCAAGGGTGGTGTGCTAGAGCAATCATATTCTCTTATAAGGCATCACAAAAAAGACACAATATTTACAAACCAAATTCCTCATTTCACTTCTAAAAATAATATGTACATTGTAGCTTTACAATATCATCCAAATATGTACAATGTCAAAACTAAATACAAAATACACTACACTTATGAGGAATTATACAAAAATTCTATCTAATCCTTCATTCTTAGCTGTCCGACCTTTGAGCCATTTATTATTTCCAAAGTACAAGAACTATGCTTCTTGTATAGTCTCTCTATCACTCGTGTCCTCTCTCGGTCCTAAAATATCAATATTGCAATTTTGGTGAGTCTTACGAACTCAGTGAGGTAACTATCCTCGATGGTTCACTCAATTCATACAACACATCAATTCATATATAACCACATTATTCACATCATTCCACTTATTATCATGTAGCATTGCATAGCACTTTGTTCACACATTTCACGTTCTCGTTCAAATACAAGGCAAAAGTACATTTCAAACATTTTTTAAAAAGCACATATTAGTTATAAATGCAATACACATAAGACTCATTTTCATTATTACTTTGTTGTGACCTAGTGCCTTTTTACTAGCTCATATCCCTTGTGGATACCGAGCTGTATCAGATAATGCCCCATATCCCTTACATAAATACATTCACAACTGAGCCAAAGGCTCTTATCACATTCTGAGCTTTAAGCTCTTTATACTGGCGACTCTAGTCATAACTGCCTTTAACTTTTATGTATTTATGTAATGAAATGCGTCTCATATATTCAAACAATCATTATTTTCAATTAGTCACATTCACATTTGTCATCGGACCTTAGTCCAGCATTCAACAAAAATGTTGAAAATCACATATTTCTTCACATTTATATACAAGGAGTACTTCAAATATCACATTCATGCATTAGAAGTCATTGTCTGGAATCAACAAATTCAATTCCAAAAACAGTTTAATACAGAATTTAAGCAACAATTAATTAAGTGAGGCTAACTAGATTACTCACAGTTTGCTCCAAAAAGCTATTGTCTTGGAGTCCCAGCAACGTCTGGATGTTGTCGCTCAATACATTCTTTTAAATCATGCAATACATACACATTTACACACATCACAACTTTGTACAATCATAAGTATTCATTTATGCACATATATGTATATGGATTATGTACAATGCATGTTCAATGACAATCCCGGGTATATTTCCTTAATACTTATCTCATAATCAATTAACATAATCTTTGAATTATTCCTTAACACCTAATACACTTTCCTTAGTTTAAAAGCTCAATCCAACATCAACTAGGCTTATTCAAGATCACAATCAAGCCTACATATCTCATGGGAAAAACATTAATAAGTCAATCATCTAGAAACAAACATATCTTGGGACAAAAGGCATAACTTTTGCTATAGATGTTGGATTAATGTCATTCTAGGACTCTTTCAAAGAAGACTTCGAGATCTACAACTTTCGTAAAGATCTTAAAGAGAGATTTTGACGTCTATAGGTCAAAATCGCAAATTTCTTTCGGTGTCACGTGAATGTCCGCTAAGCGGACGTACTTCCCACTAAAACGGACATTAACGGGGCTGGGAAGGTTTTTCAGACCCGTGAAGGTCCGTTTAATAGATATAAAGTCCGTTTAATAGACATGGATAAGGCTAGGAGATTTTCCAGACCTAAGAAGGTCCGTTTAGAGAACCTAAATTCCACCCAACGGACATAAAAGAGACAAAACTCACTCAAGAGCATTTCCAATGGTTTCTACATATATCCTAACTTCACTTTCACTCTAAATTTTTCCAAAATCACTTCCTCTAATGCAACATTATTTCATAACAATTTAACTACCAATTTGATTTCATTAAACTCTCTAATCTCTACTCATTTGATTCATCACTTACAACCAATTCTCATCATTCTTGAATTCCTATCCTTTTTCCATAACATATCTCATTCCTAAGTCTCAAACAATTCATATTCAAAACTCATCATTTCAAGTTGATAACATCTTCAAGTATACCTTAATTTCAGCTCAACATCATCCATACATAATTCATATTCCATTCTTGATCATAAACACCCAAAATAGAACATATTCTTATACATTTTTATTAGAAATTTTTCTGCACCTATCCTACTTCGTTTTTCATTCCTAACTATTATCTTAATTCATCTCATTTCAAGAACATAACTAAACATCTTGGTTAACCTAACTTTCACTTTCATTAAACCCTCAATTTATAATTCATAACATCTACATACAACTCATCACTCATGGTTTTCATACTTTCAAAACATAACAAAAACATATACATTCATCCACCAATTTAAGGCACTCAGTTCTCAACTTCATGTCTAATTTTGAGACTCTTAAATTCAGGATTTTAATTTGATGTCTGCATGAAAAACGTATCCAAATGTCTCTAATTGAATCTAAATAGAAAATAATCTAATTTGGATAACTACCAAACAAGTTATGGCTAAAATACAGAAGCATAATAAGTGGAAATGTTATTACTAACATTTTCCAGCACTCTCTTCCAATTTTCCAAATTTTATAACTTCCAACATTTTACATCTAACCCATCTTTTACCTAGATCATCTTTTCTACTTCATTTCCTCTTCATTCTCAACTTCATTTCAACTCAATATCATTCACAAACAAATCATGATCTATATTTGATCATTAACTAAAAACAGAACATATACATGTACCAATTCATCATCAATTTTCTGTACTCATCCGAACACCATTATGATGATCATTCTACCTAAAAAACATCTCTAGAACAATATATGAATTATTACTCATCATACATATACAAAAGCAAGACAATTACATACTTATTTCGTCACTCACGTTCATCATACATAAAACATCATTTATGTTTATTTAACCTCTAACCATCATCATACATGCTTCATTTACACTTTCAATCTATCTCATAATGATCATTATAAATGCCTTCATTTAGGCAACCCAAGAATGTCATTAATACACTAAACAGAAAGACCATAAACCTCTTTACTTTTTACACCCACGTTACAACATACAGTAAAACCTCTATAAATTAATATTGTTGGGATCATGATATTTATTATTTTATAGAGATGTTAATTAACCGATAAATTAATATTTATTAATTTAAAGAGAATGTTGTAATTGATTGAAGTTAAAATTTTGATTACATCCAAAAGCATTGTATCTTAGAAAAATTCATGTTTCATATTAATTGAATGAATCTAAAACATAGATTCATTGTACATAATATTAATGAAAACTAATAAATAATGTTCATTGCTTTTTAATAATTAAGTATTTTTCATTGTTTTTACTAAAAATATTCAATGTTATACATATGTACGTATGATGGAGATAGAAAACATTTTATAAACAAGATAGAAAATTTCTTAAAACTACACCCAACAATGGCTCCTCATCTAAAAGGTGTCAGTAAATCAATAATGATGGATAAAATACTCAAAGAATTATATGAGTATAAGAGAGATCATTCGACAAACACTCAAAAAAATTAGCAGTTGTGGCTTGAAGAAAAGTTTCATTTGAAAGTTAGTCAAGGTACAATCTCAAACACACTCAAACGATCGGCTGAGTATCTTTCGGCCAACCTAGAAAAAGAAAGGGATATCAAGCGACACAAACCGGCAAAATTTCCAAATATGGAAAAGGTTGTTTATGAGTGGTTTCTCCAGTAATCGTGTGAATATGACCGGAGAGCTAATTTTGGAGAAGGCAAGAGATACAATGAAACTTCTATACCCTCAATAAGATTCTGAGCACAAATTTTGTCAAGGTTGGCTTGAGAAATTCAAGCTACGACATGATATCAAGTCATTTTATTGTTTCGGAGAGAGTGGTTCGGTTGATATATAAGACCTGGAGAAGCAATTGGAGTCTATAAGGGAAAAATAGATAAGTTCCCTATGAAAGATGTTTTTAATATGGATGAAACTGGTTTGTTTTACAGGTTACAAGCTGATCATTCTCTTGCTACGAAGCAACTTGAAGGAAGAAAACAAGACAAAGAAAGGCTAACAATTGTTATTTGTTGCAATGAGGAAGGCTCCAAAAAAATCCCTTTATGGATTATTAGAAAATATGCAAAGCCTCGTTGCTTTAAGAACGTCAACATAAATAGCTTGAATTTTCACTACTGTGCCAACAAAAGAGCTTGGATGACAAGTGTGCTCTTTGATGAATATATCCGTTGGTTTGATAAAAAAATGCATGGTAGAAGAATTTTGTTTGTGGTAGATAATTGTCCAGTAAATCCAAGATGTGAAGGGTTACATAATATTGAGTTGTTCTTTTTGCCACCCAACATGACATAAAAAATTCAACTTTGTGATGCTGGAATAATAAGAGCTTTCAAGATGCATTATCGTAGGAGATTTTACCGTAGGATTTTAGAAGGCTATGAGTTGGGACAATCTGATCTAGGTAAGATTAATGTTTTGGATGTTATCAATCTTACAGTCTCGACTTGGATAGTTAATGTTCAGCAAGAGATAATAGCAAATTGTTTTCGACACTGCAAAATTTGTTCAGGGATGAAGTCTCAAGAAATTTAGGTGAACCTACTTGTGGAAACGATATTCATGAACTTGAGCTTATGATTAATGATCTCAGCAATCGCAATAAAATGGATGTCAATAGCCTATTGGATTACCCGGGTGAAAATGGTACATGTTTAGAGGTCTAGAGCTTAGAAGAAATTGTGGCTACTATCCTTGAAAATAATGTTGATGATGAAGTTGAAGATGATACAATACCTTTGGAACCAGTTACGCGTAAGGAAGCACTTATCATGTCTAGAAATCTTCACAATTTTTTGGTACAGTTCGAGAACACAACACTGAAAATTTTGGATGCAATAAGGAAAGTTAGAGATGAGCTCCAACTAGACTTATATTTTAAGAAAAAACAAACAACACTAGAATCATATTTCACTAAATTGTCTTATTTATATTTGTATAAGTTTATATAATTATTAATTTATGATATCAATAGGACCCTATATTTACATAAGGGTATTTTGAAAATATATTATCTTATTATCTTATCGAAATTTGTTAAATTTTCAATTGGCCCAAGCCGGGACTGAAGAAAAATATTATCTTAGAGAGTTTATTAATTTACCGAGTATCAATTTAAAGAGGTTCTACTATATATGTAACTTTATGATCATGATCATTCAATCTCTAATTATCCATCATAAATGTTTCATTTAACACTACTCATAATGATTACGACATAACTTACTTGATTTAGCTTCCAATTCTTCATAATCTTTAAGAACTCCAAGAATCCCTAATTTTCCATGCATCATATGATCTTCATGGAGGTTGGAAGGTTTAGGTTTTTTTTTGTGGAAATGAAGAAGAAAACATGGTGGAAGTAGCAACTGATATATGAAAAAGCTAGGTCCAACGTTGGTGATGGTTGGCAACACAATTCATGAAGAAGGAGAAGAGAAGGCCATGAAGAGGATGAAAACAAGAGTTAAAAATGAAAGACATTAAGGAGAGCGTCTTGCAAATATGTGAAATCATGATAGAGAAGAGTGGTGAGTGGTAGTGACACTTGTCACTGCCATTTTTCACCTTCCTATGGTCCCATTTGGACCTTTATTAAAAACTAGTTTATTTGTCTCCAATTTATAATTCAATTGTCTCCCAATTTTCAATGACATGTGTCAATAAATCCCAAAGTCATTTCTCAAAATTTCCATTGTTGTTGGACAATAAAGTCTACTACCATTTATCAATTGTCTTGCCACTTGGCATTTTTTCTAGTTTGAGAATACCTAAAATTTTAGAAATTTCCTAAATTTTTACCAAAAATTCTAAATCAATACATATACTCTCCTAATCAATTTTCAATACAATCAAACCACAATTCTCAATAAATCACATTTACAAAATCAATTATACCCGAAAAATGTCAATAAATGCATGTATAGTCATTTTAATATGCAAAAATCAATATTCGCATAAGTGTGTGTGCTATTTTATGCGCTTTCTAACTTCTCAATAAACCCTCATATACAATATTCTAGGGTCCTAGCTCTTAACATGGGATAACGAGATGTTACAAAATGTCACTGCATCTTATGTTTTGTGAGTGAGATGTTGACTTAGGAAATCCAATTTAAGACAATAACATTTATCTTGTAATAACTATTGATTATTAAGAACCAAGATTTTAATTCTATGAACTTAATGCACTTCAAATTTTGATTTTAATTAATGTTTAATATTATATTGCATTCAACTGATATTGATAAGCCTTTTATTCAATAATGGAGTGTATTGAAAGGATATTATTATTGATAAGTCTTATAGTGTGACACCTTAAATATCTCATTGATATTAAATTCCTTATTTTAGTAGGATACGAAATCCCATTAAGAAAGGAATTATTTTCTACTATAGGGAGTAACTGATAGACAAAACTCATTAAAGTACATTGGTGGTTACAATTTTTTAATTAAAGGCATTGACCCAGATAAATTATGTTGGTTTAGTATTGTGGGAACGATTAAGCATAATTGGTATGATGGGTTAGATAAAGTATAGTATAGGCACCCACAAAAATATAAAGAGCATGAATTGGTTAAGATTGAATATGATTAAAAATAAATTATTTAATCTATATTATTTTAAGATATGGAAAAGTGAAGGTTTATTTTAAGGGTAAGTATAATCCAGAGAAAGCATTAAAAGCAGATAATATAGATGATGGTGATGGTAATGGTAACGTGGTTCCAAAAAATAGTGAAGAAGAAGATAATAATTACACGGATGACGAGTTGCTTGATTTAGGAGTGATTAATAAGGATGATAGAGGCTGCAATAAAAAAATTATGGTGCTAAATAAGACTGATGATGTTGGTATACCTGTTATTAATGGTTTGCAGGTTTACATATTGAAGTTGAGGGTGTGTAAACTAAATTTGAAGGTGTGAATGCTAAAGTTAAGGGTTTGCAAACTAAAGTTAAGGATGTGCATACTATAGTTGAGGGTGTGAAAACTACAGTTGAAGATGTGCATATTGAAGTTAAGGGTTTGCAAACCGAATTTAAAGATATGCATACTAAAGTTGAAGCTGTAACGACCCAAATTAGGGGTTAGAAGACATGAGTACAAATTACGAACTTGGCATGCATTCATGACATTTTCGGG
>JANKYE010000001.1:18746592-18765521 GCA_032467995.1 Erythroxylum dillonii | reverse complement strand
GCCACAGGAGTTTGTTTTTCTATGTTGTTGAACATGTTTTAGTTAACATTTTTGGGCCTGTCATAATTTTACATTTCGGTTTCTGACAGTATGATATGATGTATTGTCAGCATTGTTTGAGATTGTACTGTCTTGGGTGGCATCCACATATCCTCCCAGGGGGTATTTGGGTGTTACAGAAGCTACACATAATGGAAAGGAGTCAAATGCTTTCGTTGAAAATAAAGTAAATAATAGTGATATGCTGAGTGATTTTGAATGTGATAGTGAAAGAGATGATGATTAGCTCCAAGCTATTAGATCAAAATACAAAGCAGGATGTCCAAGAGAAAAATTGAAGATGATGTTGTGAATAATGATATTGAAACTATGAAAGTGAAAAAGCACTTGAAGATGTCTATAAGGTTTTTGAATTTAAAAAAGATAGTGAATAAGTTAAAAGAGATGACCTGAGTCAGTGCAACATAAGTTTAGATAAGGATACTTACAATGCACTAAGAGGTAAGTACAAAAACCCTTATTATGATCCAACATGTAACATTTCAGCTTGAGTTGTGGGTTTGAAGTTCAAAGGTGGTAAGGAATTAAAGGATTTAGTTATTAAATACTCTATTGCAAAGAGTCTAGGCCCGAGATATTAAAAAAATAGGATTCTCAAGTAAGAGTTAGATGTCCGCTACAATGCCTTTGGTTTTTTGCAATTATTAAGAGAAAGGATAATAGTTTTGTCATTAAGAGATACGAACCTAAGCACAATTATATAACCACTAACACTAACAAGCTCATCACATTCAAATAGATTGCCAGCCATTATAAGGATATAATTGAGTCATAACTAAACATCAAAGTTGTAAATATAGAGGCCATATTATAGAAGGAGTTAAGAGTAGACATAAATTTCATCACTTATAGATGGAACTATATTCTATTAGTATTTAAAATTATATAAACAATAAATAACTGTAGTTATTGTCATATATAAATAGCTAGGAGAAAATGTTTAAATATTAAGGTCAAATAACTCAAAGATCTATTATTGTATAATCTAATTATGAAACTGAAATTTAATTCCAACGTAGAGGATTGCAAAGGAATAGTAGGAATATCATTACTTCTTAGGGAAACAAAGAGAAGAAGGCTTACAGGTTCAACATTAAACTCAAGTCAAACTTGAATTTTAAACTTGTTATAAATTCTATTTTTTATTGTTACGAATTTGGATTGTTATGAATCAATTATTACTTATTCCATTACGAAGTTATTATAAATGAATTTTTTGGCATTGGACTTAATTTACAATTACTTGTTATATTTTGGAGTTAGTTAAACATTACTTACTTGTTATTTGAATTAGCTTACAACTTTGGGATGAAGTTATTTAATGGAAGTTTTATTGGAAATTCTTGTTATTGGAATTGGACGTTCATATATGAATGAGATAATGCATAATGATGACAACTTCTTTGAGATGACTCACTAATTTTTGGTAAAGGTTGATATTGATACTAAAAATGCATATATGTCATTACTTAAATAATGAATAATTGATATTTTTACTTAATAGAACATTTGCAATGAATCACTATTATCATCTTGTCTCGATCTAACTATACTTGTTATCGGACGGTATCACCATTTATATCAACATTATGTCTTATTGCATTACATTCATTTTATAATCAATCAATTAAACTTTCTTTTTTATTAAAAAAAAAAGCAAATTCCATCACCCTAACAAACATTATCTTCTTGCAAATTATCTATAAAAAAAAAAGAAGTTTTGAATTAATTTTCTTATTCTTAAACTTAAATAACTAGGAAAATTAATCATATATTGGTCTATACAACTTACACAAAATTTTCAATCTAATAGAACATTACTAATAAATTACCATGATGCAACACCAAAGTTTATTAAATTCATATTCTTCAACTTTTTAATAAATAGATCCATAAATACCATAGCATATATTCTATAATAAAATATCTTCCTTTACAGTCTTCTTACCTAAGATGCCATATATTTCATCACTACTTTTAATTCAACCAATTCACCATATAGCTTATGCATATTATCCATACATTTACCATATTTTAACTTCTTGTTCTCAAGTTTCGACTTTTTTTTCTTAACTATCAATGTATTTAGAATAGATTTCTCCTTTTTCACTGAAATCTCATTTCACCTATTTGAAAAATTGCATGCCCCTTCTTATAACTATATAGTAACAAAATTTATTTATGGTCAAATAACAACTATTTATTAATAATAATTAAACTATTATATAATTAAGGCATTTATAAAATCTTCTACTAAAATTGTCATTAGTCCAAGAAGTCATCAAAGAGTCTCGACTTCCACATGACCGATACTTATCATATTACTTTTCTTTACAACTTGTTACAGTTATTTTGGAAGATTCGCCATTCATTATGATTGAAAAAAACTTATACTAATTAAATATCAAATATTAGTGTATATCCCTCTTCATACAATAACTTCAATGATTCAAGATAACTAATTTAAATTAATTTAAGCAAAAGCACTTCAAAGATTATAACTAACCTATAAAGATTATAAAGAGACAAAGGCATTACAAACAATATAACTAGTCTACACCAACTTTATGTTAGGAAACTGGGCTGAGATTTGATCTTGATCACAACGGATAATTGTGAAACTTTTTTCACAAATTGGTTTCCAAAAAAAAAAATCAATTTAATTATATAAAATGATTAACACATAAATTATAATAAAGCGTGAATCGTATCCCTCGAATTGTTTATGAAATCGATCCGTCTCAACCACCATATCCGTACAAATGTTCATCCTCTAACAATATCCACATATGGGTTGAGAGAACTCTGTAACTATTAAAGAGAGCGTTAAGCAAGAAGTGTTAGCTCTATTAAATTTTAAGCCTATTTATAATAGATTTTGGACATTTTAGTAATCTAATTTCTAAACTTTTATCAGAATTAAAAATAATTCTAATTAAATACCAATATTTTCCAAATTAGATCCAATATCTCATATTGATCCATATTTATTAAATATCTCATATTTAATCATAAAGTTTCTCAAAATTTATAATCAAGTCCAACTTGATTAAAATAACTTTACTTTCTTCAACTCATTCTATATGTGAGACATATTAGGTTCCTAAATATGTTGGCAATAATTATAAATTCTAATTCTAATTCTGGAAGCTATTTATGAAGCTTCCCCCACCCCTCTCCCCCCCCCCCTCGCCACGCCCCACGTAGTCTTAGCACTTGGTTTGTTGCTACTTTGATTCAAAAGGTAACTGACAGTTTCCAACTTTATTTGATTTCTGCAACCGTAACTATTTGTCACTCTGATTACTACATATTAGGTTCCTAAATATGTTGGCAATGATTATAAATTATAATTCTAATTCATAGTTAGAATTAGATAAATTAAAACTCCTTCTAATTTATCTTTAATTGTTCAATTAAGTAATTTATAATTATAGATCAAGATTGACTTCTAGCAATATATCATGATTACCTAAATATTTAAAAATGTCAAAGTGGTTTTGATTAATCTTTTTGTGCATGATTTTTTCATATTATTCAATCATTTCATCATACAATGTTCTGATTAGACAGAGTATGGAATTAATGTCTACTCTTTTGAGTCCAATCATTAGGGGTGAGCATTCGGGTAATTCGGGCCGGATTTTCACTGTTCGGGGCCGGCCCGAACCCGAACTTTCAATTACCCGATTTACCCGAATTACCTATTTACCTGGCCCGATTTACCCGAATTATCCGGATCCGATTTACCCGAATTACCCTAATTACCCTATTTCACAATTTTTTAAACCTAATTCGGATAATCGGACCGGCCCGAATTTTTTTCCCTTACCCGTCCCGGCCCGAAAATAATTCGAGTAACACCCAGGCCGGCCCAAATTACCCGAATTTTAGAATTTTCTTACCCGAATTAATTCGGGCGGGGCCGGGTAATCGGGCCGGCCCGAATAATGCTCACTCCTACCAATCATATTAGTTCTCCGCCATTATCTATCGATTCAATTAATAACATTTGTAAACTATAGACAAAAACATCATTCTACCTTGACCAAAGATTTTCCAAATCAATACTAATCGAGAACAATAGAACATTCTCTCTAATTACTTTAAGGTGATGAATCTTATTTTGATCACACATCTATCTCTATATAATTTATGCTACATCCAATGACTACTAATTGACCAAACCATGATTAAATAGGTCATAAGTAATATCAAAACATTGCAATTCCTGTACAAGATAACTTTGGAGACCTCAAGTCAAAAGATCACTTATATAATCATCATAATGACAATTTCAAAGACATACAAGTAATGTTCAAAATAGATTTCTCATATTAGATCTATTCAATGAACTTATTTTTTGATAAGTACCCACACATTTATTTAAGTATCCTATATTTTAGCCTATAAGATCGACAACTTCTTTCATAAAGAAAAACACAAAATGTGCTAGTCTTTTTACGTTCTATTAATGTTCAATTTTAATATAGCAATGACTAGGAACAATTGAGGGATAATACATAAATACAATATAAATATCATAATTATAATCTAAGTACAATTTCATGTGCAATGTATAACTATCTCATGGACTTTATCATATACATCTAAACATATACAAGATAAAGAATACCTTTAAATAATTGCCACTAAACTACAACCAAAGCAATTGATTGTAGGGCATAAACCAACAATTTATATAGACTTAAAGAGAGTTTAAAAAAAAACAATACCTATGCATACATTATTAGAAGAAGATTAATCATCACCTAAACTTAGATTTGACGAGAGCAAGAGAACAATATAATCAATGTTTTATCATTTTCAAAACCTAGATTGATCTTACTATTGTTGAATAAGAAGAAGAAGAAGAAGAAGAAGATGGATAATGGAGAGAGAGAAAGGAAGCTAGCAAACTAGAAGGAGTGATAAGAAGCTTGAAAACATAGATAGATAGCCAAGAGAAAGACTATAAACTATGGGGGAGAAAATGAAGGAGGGACGATAGAATGGAGATGAAGTTCGTTAGTGTAGTTTATAAAAATACTAAAATGTCCTGATTACTCTTCTTTTTAACGAATTTCATATTATATGAACAGAGTGTACATCACAGACTTTGTATGTTGTGAATTGAAGTTCTAATGAGAAACTTTAAACATCTTTAAAATTAATTTGATAAAAATGTAAGGTTGAGAACGAAGGTGGATAGGACTAATTTGAACTTTTATTCTTAACATAAATTTAATCAAATAGACCCTTCTTAATTGTGACAAAAAAACTCAGAAAAAAGAGAAAATTTCTATAATTGGTGGAACGATGATAGCCAGCTCACGGGCCAACCTGCTAATTTTTTCAAATAATTAAAAAAACAAAAGTATAACATAATATTTTTAATTAAATTTAGACCTTAATTGTCAAACTCATGCCAGGTTAACTTAAACCTGACTATAAGTAGATCTTTTTTTTTTTTTTTGAGGGTGTATAAGTAGATCTATTAAAATTACCTTGAACTTATAGGCTAACGTTACCATCTCTGGGGCGTGCGCATCACGTGCCAAAGGCATGATATCGGTTAAAATTTCGCCATTTTATTTGTCATTCACGGGCATTCCCATTATTGACGGTGCGTACTTCAGATCGGAAATATATCACCACGTCATTGAATCTCGCCGTAGTTCAGATCCATCTCGCCAACGACCACTATCTTCGCAGAGGTCGTCGTCCCCGTCTGATTCCAATCTCATTATTTATGTATGTTTCTTGTTGCTTTCCTTTTGAATTCACCAGCGGCTATGATATATGTACGTGAGGGTAGCTATTAGGACTTCAGTCGAGATTTGTTAGTTGGACGATCACAGGTGAAATTACTGGAATGACGCCTACTTCGGTTTTGTTGTTAAGGTTCTTCGTACTTTAGCAGTGTTTTCCTAAGTGAAAAAACGGAAGTTGCAAATTGCAGGAAATTTTGTTCTGAGAAAAGTTCTAAAAATCTGTTTTGAATTAATAATATGCAACCTAATCAGGGTTATTTCTTTTCAGTTTGAAATTTTCTCGTGTAATGTGAGCGGTTTCGCTGAAAATTAATCAGACTCTTTTGGTAAACTACTGTTTGCAATATCTCCTTTTATGATTGAACTTGGTGATATTTGTTTCCAGTATATTTGTGAAAGTGAAAGTATTCTCGCTTCTCTCTTTGCAGTTGTTATATTCATTTTTATTTGGTGATTACAGGATGTATAACAATGTAGGCCCCCAGCCTGGGGTGCTAAGACCTCCAGTAAACTCGCAGCCTAATCCGTTTGGCAATGCATTCTATGGAGCTAGTTCAGGATTGATTACAGGTGGACTTGGTGCGTATGGAGAGAAAATTTTAGGATCCAGCTCTGAGTATGTCCAAAGCAATGTAAGTGTGATTGGGCCATAAATAGTTATTGGTTTTTGTTTCCATCATGGAGTGCTTTTTGTTTGATATTTCATGCTATTGCTAAATGTTAGATATCATTTCTTTTGCACTCTAGGTGCTTCATTTGCCTATGCAAAATTGTTGATCGCTTTCACAACTAAGGGATGTTTGTACTTGGACAGTGCCATGTGGTGGACTAATTTCCTGTATATTTCAATTTTACTTGATTCATATTATCTAGAACTTAATATGCACTAACATTCCTATGTTTGTTGAGTTGCCGTAGCTTCTGTCATGGCATCAAAAACTTTGATCTTGGACTTCTACAGTTTTGAAGTTTACCTCTTTTTTTTTCATCTTTTTGTTTTTTGTTTTAATATTTGTTTGTTTTGTTCTGCATTTTTGCCTAGTTAGCCAAGAAGATGTTATCACATTTTTATCTTAAAATGTTTCAAATTGTTATGGATGTGTCTTACATCCCATATTTCTTGTTTGTTGTTGGCCCATTTGAGGGACTTCTTATTGAGGAAAAACATGTCTAGCTCAAGTGCTAGTGTGTAGGAGATAATTAAGTTCGATTGGCGCTGAATATGTCTTGGTTGGCAATTGCAAGCAAAGAATACGGAGCCCAATAGATTGCCATAAAAAAAATATGGAATGAATACTTATTAGGATCTATTGGCAGATTCCATGTAAATTTTAGTTGATTTGGCATTCATGTTGATGCTGCTGCATCTTTTCTTTTCAAACTCTTCCCCTCCTGATTTCTTCTCTACTAGCACACACAACTATCTAACACAAAGTTGTGATGAAATGAAAATGGTTTTATTAGTTGTAAGGTTCTGGCCCTTCTGGGTTTAATTTTTTGGGACATGATAACACCCTCATTTAAGTGTGTTGCCTCTAGAAAGATGTGTGACATCTTTTGCTGAAGTATTGTATTCTTACACGAAAGTTAAACTATACTTGATATGATATGTGATTTTTGCTCCCTGTTTTCTTTTGAATGCACAGATATGTCGGTACTTCTCTGATCCGCAGTACTATTTCCAAGTGAATGACCACTATGTGAGGAACAAATTGAAGGTTGTCCTATTTCCTTTTCTACACAGAGTAAGTCGTACTTATATTTTGTTTGTTTGGAAGGATGGTTTTTGTTTTTCTGGTTCTTATCTCTTTCTGCAGGGGCACTGGACACGGATAACTGAGCCTGTAGGAGGTCGCCTGTCCTATAAACCTCCAATGTATGATATAAATGCACCAGACTTGTATATTCCTTTCATGGCATTTGGCACCTACGTTGTGCTTGCTGGCATTTCATTGGGATTGCATGGGAAGTAAGTGTGTCATACTTTTGGATGGGCTTATTCAGGTCTTACTAGATAATGTATTAACTTGCAACCTATTTGATTCTTTCTTTCCTTTTTTGCCATCCACACCATTCTATTTTCAAGTGGCAGTTCTTTCTTCCTTGTATGTCAATCCTCTCATAATTGTTGCTCAAGTTTTCTGAAGCTTTTACATAGGATGATTCTGTGTGATTATAATCCTGCTTCACTAGCCAGCTTCATCTTTAGGCTTGGATTGCAAAGAGATAAGGAACATATTTGCTTAGATGTTCTCATTTTCATATTGCAAAGTAAATCTTAAACACTATTGCCATGCCTAAAAGTGGGAAAAAGATCTTTGAGCATGGGATCTTCTTATCAATTGCATTCATAGTAGCATCTGCGGCAGTAGATACATTGTTGCATTTACATCTGTTTTATTATTGGTTTGACTTCAATGTCATCACCATAATAGTTCTTGATTCCTGTTCTTATGTCTTTCTTGTCTTTCCTTCCTTGTGCATCCATCGACATGTATTTGTGTTGTGTGTGTTCTTTTACTCCAAAGTGCTAATTAATGCATTCCTGACAAATGCATGTTTTGAGATGTTTACTTTTACCTTTTATTCTTGGCACTTTTTGCCTTTCTAATTGTTTCATGTTTCATTTTCACTTTGTTGTTAGGCTTAGTCCAGAGGCCCTAAATTGGTTGTTTATCAAGGGTTTGCTCGGCTGGCTTTCACAAGTTGCGCTGCTGAAGCTAATACTTCTTTCACTGGGTAGTGCGGAGGCACCGATGTTAGACATTGTAGCATATGGGGGTTATACTTTCACCGGGATTTGCTTTGCTGTCATTGGAAAAATCCTATTTCGGTACTCTTACTACTTTTTGATGCCATGGGCCTGCTTATGCATGGGAATTTTCTTGGTAAAGACAATGAAGAGAGTCCTTTTTGCGGAGGTGAGAAGCTATGATTCAAGCAGGCATCATTATCTCTTACTCTTCATCGCATTGATTCAGTTCCCACTTTTCATGTGGCTTGGCAATATCAGTGTCTATTGGCTTTTCTAAACTGCATTCCTTTATGTTGTAGCTAGAAACAATACAATGTTTGTAGAGCTTTTTTAATGTCACAGAAAATTTTGATATACTTAATATATGAAGGGAGAATGATGATATAGATACGCTCGAAAAAGTTGAGCTGCACCATCATGGTTAATTGTACGGGCAAATGGGAAAAATTTTCAGTGGATATAATTTATTATGTGTTATGATGATGACTTGCTTTATTTCTTTTAGGCCTACTTAATATACCTTCATTTGATTGTCTTACGTAGTAAAAAAACTGACATTGACACCGATATTGCCATCCTTCGGAGGCAATTGTCCGGCATGGCTTGTTGGAACTTCCAACAGAAATCTTAAACTATTGTTGGCAAGGTTGCCTCTATTTCCATTAGAAGATTGTTGTCTACGAACGAGGTTATACGAGAATTGCCTAGTCTAGTGTTGCCCCATATTCTGGAGGAGTTGGGTCAGACGCTTGGTCGTGTTTTAGTTACGACGGTATTATTGCTGGGAAGTGGTTGACTGAATCATTAAAGCGCAAGACCTGTGGCAAGGTGAGAACGGAGAATTCTTGGCTAACGATATACCCGTAAGCCTGTTGTGAATCGAATCTAACCATGTAAGGCGTTGGAGGACCTTTACAGGAGAAACATGTGCTGAGAGCATTTGTTTGCAGGAAGCCAGTTTCCAAGATGAAATAGAATCGTTGTAAATAAATATAATCACAGCCAAGCATGAAGCACATATTATAGCGTTCGAGTTAAATTGGCAGGGGCACTGAACTAAAATATAGAATTATATACAAGTATATTGGAGGCACAGGTATAATAAAATATAGAATTCTTCACGAGCACAACAACTTATATCAGATGTATCCACCTTGTAAATTAACCGTATATCCTCCTGTATAGATACATACATAAATACATTATAGAATGCACTGAAGAAAATAGGTGTAGTTCGGTCAACCACTTAACTGGAACAAGAAATTTTGTGCTCAATTTTGTCCAAGATCTGGGACAGTGAAATATTCATCGTCGTCATGTGAAATCTCAAATCTAGGCTTCTTATAGGGCATGTTGGATTTGGCGGGTCTGTTTGATGTGATACTGGTTGATGGAGATATCGGCAGTTGAGGAACTTCAGCTGCTGTCAAAACCTCTTGAGGAAGATGTTCACCAGAAAGGCCCATGTCGGGCAGCCATTCGAACTCTCCCAGATCGAGCTGCTCTTTCTGCACAGTGAAAGAAAACAAATGTTAAAGATAATGTGATGAAGTGAAGTAGCCTGGGAGTCTTCAAGCTTTACCAACACATATGGGTATGAGGTATAGCTTTTACCTTTTGGGGAGATGAGTCAAAGTCTGTAAACCGTAAAAAATCATCAACAGACCATTGAGAGGTAATGCTTGATGAATGTTGTACAGGTACTTTCGTGGAAGTTGGTTGTGTGCTCTGATTTGGTGGCTCTAAACGTCTTTCTTCAATGTCCTTGGTGCAACTCGCGCTTAGCCCCACTCTAATTCCAGTAGCTAGAAATCTCTGGTGATAAGCAGAAAGGCTACCAGCTGAATGGATTGGTTCATCACAGTCATGGCAAAATAGGGCCCTATCTTCAACGCAGAAGATGAAAGCTGACTTTTCCTGCAAGTATTGAAATTGAAGAATTGGAAGGGACAGAATAGTTAGTCGTGTAAGAATTCAAGGATATACTGACGCTCAGTGAAGATCAAATCACTTGAAACTTGTTTACAAACCAATAAAACACATAGGCAACACGTATTACACTATTGATATCATTTTCTATCTTAGATCCTCTCAATTCCTTTTTTTTTCACCCCAATTTTTCTTATGTTTAACTTCCTTGATAAGTATCTTAAAAAGTACACTAGACCAAATCCATCAAGAACATAATAGTTTAGCATGATATATTGACAGTCAACCAATAAGCATATGCAAAAAGAAAAAATAATTCATCCCGAATGTTGGATACAATTCTTCAAAAGTTGGGTATCTCAATTTACATACTCTCATTTTGACCATCAAAAACTAGACTTAGATTCCCTTCACTTTCCAAACTTACCGATACAAGTGTTAGCACCATTGTGTAAGTGAATCAAGAAAGCACGATGAGAGTGCAGGTGGAACATGCTATACTTGATGAGGACATGTGAGAAGCAAGGTTTATGCTTGACAAGGATATTTAACTACAGGTTATATCAATGTATGAAGTTGCTGCTGTACTAAGTATTACAGCTTTTAAACATGGCATGTTGATATATTTGAGACTATGAACGCCCTCGCCTACTCTTTTGGGTTTCGACAACTTACACTACTGAGATCCATACTCGTTACCCTTTAAAACTTATGACTTGACAGGGTACACCATTAGCTAAAGGTATTAGAAACAGCCAGACCCAGACACAGTGATACCCCGTGCAACGTGCTTTCCCAGATTGTTGGCCAGACTGACTTAGCTGTAATGAGAGACATACTCCAAATCTAGATAAGCAAAATTGGTACTGAGCCGAAATACTAAATCCTCTAAGACCATTCCATTTTAGCACACATGAAACAAGATGAAGCCGCACGTGTTTGAAGCTTGTCCCGCTTAATATCCTACTCTATGCCATCACAAGGTTGCCTCTACCCGTTCATAGGGACTAATTAATGTCTGTCTGTAAACAAAATGCTTAGACAAATGCTTGTGGATATGTATATTTACTATCTTTGCTAGCTATGAGACACCGTTTTCACTTCAGGTAGCGAACCTTGGGCCGTGTGCCTTAGTTACACGCACCAGGTAGACATTCTTGAGATTTTGAAGACCATCGAACTTATGCATAAACTGACTTTTCACACCAATCAATGGTTAAAGCTAGCATACACCATGAAACACAATACTAAAGATCCATATAAGCTACTTTGGTTACAAGTAAGTCAAAGTCTCCCTCTTTTAGTTCATCTTGGTAGTCAAAAGTGTTGAGATAGAAAAAGATGCTCTTACTTGCAAAGATTTGCTTTAGGATAGTTAAGATATATGAATTTTCCACGCCAAATCTATGATACAGATAGATTAAACCGGACTCTAATGACTGAAGGGGGTTCAAAAATCCAATGCAGCATAAAGAACTCAAATCAAAGTTGTAGATTACTCGGCATATGTCACAAGGAGGCAGCTTGTTGGAGAGACACTGGAGTAGAAGCCTCTGGTGCTTGCTAGCAAGCTTGTTCGCAGCATGCACTTCTATGTCGCATTTCGCGCAAAGTGCAGCCTCATCTGCACAACAAATCACTGTAGCTGGAGCTTTCTCACACACATCACACTGGATCTTCATCTCCCCTTAAGCAAGATCCCCAGTTTCTTTATCAAGACCCTAATCTTTTTGCTGCTTCCCAAAAGATAACCACTACTTTATACCTTATCTTCTCACTGCAGAACTTTAAGACAGCAAGAAAGATGCAACCTTTAACATAGAGAGATACCCACTGCTATTCACTTACAGTGCTAAAAAGAGTACAAGAAAAACCCGAAATGGTCAAACTAAATAGAACTGTAAACAAAAACAAGAAAATCCTGAACACTCCACAGGAAATGTTGAGTTGGAACAAAAGTCTAGGAGGAGAGAGAATAATAAGGTATGATTAGGAGAAGATACTAGAAGCTTAAATGAAGATGTGTAAGTACATACTGTGTGGACTGCACAGAAACTGGAGTGATTGGCGGAGAATCCATAAGGTGGGTTCGGAGGATAAGGCTTTGGATTTTACGAATAAAAATAAAAAACTCTGAAAGATACAGCAAAGCCCCGTGGACCAAAGCAGCCACCGAAGTTGTGGCTGTGGTGTGTTTAAAGCTCGTCTTTTGTATGGGACCAAGTACTGATTACTGAAAGCCCTTGTGTACTTCCATACATTGATCACGCTTTTTTCTTTTTTATCCAAATCCCAAAATATCTACCAATGTATCCCTTATATATTCTTGCTGCAATTGAAATTTCTTATTAATATATAAATTCTGAAAATTCATATCCTAGTCCTAGATCTAAAATTTATATTTTGAATCCAGCACTAAATATGCTCTAAAAACAAAGGATCTGTCAAGTTCATATTTTGATATTAAAGTTCAAAGAGTGGCAGCTGAATCCCACGTTTTAAAACTCAGATTGGACTGGTCGGTACGATCGATGACTGGTTGAATATTCGGTCCAGTTAACCTTAAAAAATTGATTTTGAATTGAACTAGTTCGAACCAGTAAAAACTGGTCCGGTTCGACAATTTTTTATTTTTATTATTCTTTTGGTATTTTTTAATATTTTTAATATTATATATAATTAAATATAATTATTGCATAATTATGACGTCACACCGGTTCGACTGGTGGTCGAACCGGTGACCAATAAAGCCTCCTGTTTGATAATTGGTCCAATTTTTATTTTTTTTTATGAAAAGGAAAGAAAAACTAGTTACAAAATGGATCGGAGAAAACAGGTTCCTGACTGATCCTCGGCGAGGATAATATGACACCCAAGTGGGGGCTCGTCGAAATAAGTGACTCTGATATCAAAATGGGTGGCGTGGTGCGCCAGCCAGTCCGCACAGCGGTTGCCCTCTCGATAAGTGTGGCTATGGGTAACAGTCCAGTTGCGGGCGAGCAGCTCGTGGATACTCTGGACGATGGGATTGGGCGCCTGAGCTCGCTCAATAGCGGAAACTATCAAGTGAAGAGCCGATGTGAAGTCGGCTTCCAGAATAAGTCTGCGGTATTCGAGAGCCCAGTATAAAGGCCCCAGAGTTCCGCCGCTAACGGGGGACACCAACCAAGATTGTGAGTGAACCCGCCAAGCCAAGTGCCCGCACTGTCTCGAAGAAGACCGCCAGCTGAAGCTGTACTCGAGGAGCAGTTACTGGCGCCATCAGTATTGAGTTTCACCCAGCCTGGGGAAGGAGGACTCCAGCCGATGCAGTGCTGTTGCCGAAGGCGGGGGCCGAAAGTCGCTGGGATTTGCCAAACAGCGGCCTGTCTGATAAGACCTGCATAAGACAAAATACAAGAAATGGGTGAGGAAGGCCAAGTAAAGGAGTCCTCAAATAAAGTCCGATTGCGCCAATTCCAAAGGAGCCAGCAGGTGGTGCCAAATAGAACTGGCCATTCGTGGCCATGACCCCGGTCGGTGTGATGAAGATTCAGAAGGATCTAGTCCCGCGCCGAGACCGTAAAAAAACCTCTGGGGAGAACCTGGGGGTGAAAAGAGTCCCACACATGTCTGGCTTGTCGGCAGTCCCGCATGACGTGTAGAGAGGATTCGACGTCGTGGCAATTGTGACAAGAGTCATCCAAGGAGATATGGCGACGAGCGAGGTGCTGCCGAGTGAGAAGGCGATCGTGTGCCAAAATCCAAAGAAAAGAACGGATCCGTTGGGGACCCGGCCAGTGCCATATTGCCCGCCAAATCGCCTGAGACCGATCCTCGTTGTGACCAAGAATCAGGGAGTAAGCGGAAGCGACTGTAAAGTCACTCGTAGCAGAATAACCCCAGAACAACTTGTCGGGACCCAACTGGGGCGCAGGGGGAAAGGTGCCGGCAATGGTCCTACAGATAGAGGGAGAGAGGAATGGTTGAATAACAGCCCAGTTCCAGTGCCCGGCAGGATCGACCGTATGTTGAATGGTGATGGGGTGGATGGACGCCGGAACGGGGAAAGGTGCCGGCAATGATGGGGTGGATCGGTCCAAATTTCAAAAGACTGACTGAATCAACTTACAATTATGAAAAAAAAGTACGGTATGGAAGGTTTAGAGAAACAATTTCATTCCGCTAACTAAACTAATAGTTGCAGCATTTCATAACTAAATGTCAGTTATCCAGTATAAGTAGTGACAATTCATCATCCACATCAACCTAAAATGATATTTCATTTTCACATGAACTTTTACCGTAGGACAGCTACATCAATAGGTCCCACCTATTCCATGTTAGATGTCACATTATTGCACCACATCAGTATCCTACGGTATCACTGGTTTAACCGATTCAGTTCAAACCTATTAATTAAACTTTAATCGACCTGTTCAACTATTTTCTTTTTATTTTTTTTTCTCAAGTTAGACCGTTCTATAAGGTCTTTTAAGTATCTTTAGGGTCCAATTAATCTAACTCCAATCTTGCAAGCAAGTTTCTTTATTTTTGTGTTTTTAAGTCTTGTTATTAGGGAATTTTCTGTTGTGTGCTTTATACATACTTTCAAACTTTATCAATATAGTCCTCAACTAATTAATACCATCTTTGATGGGTCTAATTATAATTTTTATGCTAAGAAAATGTGTGACTATCTCAAAGTTAAACTATTTTGGTATATTGTTACTGAAAAAAAAAACTCAAACCTATTCAAAGGCCAAATGAATTACATTATACATTTATAGAACATCTAGTATCTTAGGATGTTAAGAATCATCAAATTTGACATAGTTTCCTATACCTACGCTAAAGTAATCTAGCTTATTTTTTGACATTTTGAAGGTATCAGATCTTTTAAAAGACTATTATTTTGTATTTAATGATGTTAATTAATTTCAACTTTATAGACGACCTTGTTGCATGCAATAATGACCTAGTCAAATGAGTTACAAGAGTTTTAAGATCAGCTGGCACTTGGAGACTCTACTTTGCTTAATGCGTAAGATGTTACTATATATATATATGCTAATCTTCATGATCGAAAGCATATTTGACACCTATTGATGACTCTTAAAAATGAGTTTGAGTCCATCAACTGCTCACTTCTTCATTAAAGATCTCTTCTAAGCTTTAATATAGTAATCAAAGAACTAATTGTAGAAGAAACCTAACTAAACACCATTCAAATGAAGAAATTTATTCTATTTGAATGGTGAAATCTATTCTATCTATTAATGTTTTTCTTGTCACTCATACCTCCTTTTATTAGACTTGTACCTCCCAAAACACAACTAAGAAGAAGGTTTGCTAAATTTTTCTCCATTATTATTTGTCTTTCAGTGTAGCTCATATGATTATGCTTTATTCGCTCACAAAAGACCTCAAGGATATACTCATCTTCTCCATTATATTGACGACATCATAATTATTGATGATAATACTTAGAGTTTTTTTCCTTCTCAAATTCTTTTTACATCAATAGTTTGGGATGAATTGAGTGATATGAGTTGATTTTCAAGTCTCAAAGTTTCATTTTTAATGAATTTGGCTATTATCTATCATATGCAAAATATGCCATTGATATTATCTCTTTTGTTAATATCACGAACACATTCGTTTAAACATAATGTCCATCTTTCTGCTACTAATGGGACTCTCCTTAACTGTAGTACTATTTATTGCTAATTAGTTAGAAGTCTTGTATAGCTTATTGTCTCTCGTCCTAATATTAATCATATTATTCACATTTTTTGAAAGAAAAAATAATTTTGTATTAACCCAAGCTAAACTTGACAAAAAATACATCACAAAGCGTAAGACCTTAATTACAATATCAACAGCTGAGAAGAGCTAATCCCATATATATTATCGAGATATGTAGGAGAAATCAATATCAAAATCACTCACGAAACCTGTCACAAAATCAACATAGAGAAGGAAAAATGCAAGATGCCATACAAAACCCATTAGCCACAGTAACATGGTTAGTCTTTCACACTCGACGCTGCCATACATAGTCAACAATCAAATAACCAATAAAGAAAACAACCAACATTTACCATAATAACGCATACTGGAGAACGCCATTTCCCATAATCTCTTGTCAACAGACATTCCAACGTCCCCTCATACTTGAACTAAGGCGGAGATGTTTTTCTTTGGCCAAAAGGAGTTCCCTTATCTAGGAAAAAATGTTGCCAGCTAGTTGTTGCATTTCCATCACCTTTCTAGTATACAATTGTTGATTTCACTCCTTTCATATAGAATAGATTGTTCAGCAAAAAGCAGTTTAGTGAACAACCTCATCTTATCGTAGGTGACTGATTATGTTTGTAGTCCATTGCACTACGTATTCCCAATTATCTTGAGGTAGAATCCTTGCATAATATGCTAGATTTTGCTCCAAATAATAAGTGAAAAATGACATTGAAAAAATAAATGGTTACGGGTTTCACATTTTGTTGCACATAGACATCAAGTGGCATCAAAATTGGTGTCATTTCCATACCATCGAGCTTTCATTTTGAGCCCATCTTTCATTACAAGCCAACATATAAAGGTTGACTTTGGGGATAATGTGTTTCACCAGATAATTTCAAACCAAATGACTCTAGGTAGCAACACCTTAAATGGATTGTAGCATGATTTATTAGAAAATTCCTTGAAGCAGGTATCAGTTCATATAATTATACCCTCCTGCCCAGTTGGTGTAGAATCAGGGAGTAGATTAATAGGGTTAGCTGTTGGACCCCGAACTTTCGGTGAAAATTAGAAATATTAAAATGAATTCAATGAGTGTTTTTGTATATGAATTGTGTTATAGATGTTGTATGCTTTAAGGAAATCGATGAGAAAAAGAATTTATTGGTTATGATGACTTTGAAGATTAGTTTTGATGGCTTAGATATTTGAGTAGCTTTGTATGGGTTATGAGAGTAAAGAGAATGAGTTGATTTTGAAATGGAAGTTGAAAATCAAGAAATAAAGAGAAAAAGTGTGAAAATATGAAGAATTGTGAAAGTTTGACTTTTTGGAGATGAAAGTTGACTTTTTGATTTAGGCAAATTTTGAGAAAATGATCTTCATGAAATTTATAGATTATGTTGGGAGCTTTCTGTAGCTATAAAGTTTGATAGTTTTCGATACCGGAATCAAAAGTTATGAGTTTTCGAAGTTAAGTGTATTTGGCTTTGTTTTGGAAAAATACTATTAAGTATAGATTTGTGTGTTGTGCTTTGAGGCGAATTCTGGATTTATATGTTTTGAATTGAGTTAAGTGGTATTCATGAAAGTCATAGAAGTTTTTCCTAGATTTTAAATGAGGTATCATATGTTAATTGTGGATGTGAGAATTGGAAGATATGAAATGTGGAAGTTGGGATGTTATAGGATGACACATATTTTTGGCAGAAACTTTGATTGCAAAATTGACTTAGCTAGAGGTTGAAGTTGCTTTGGAGTTCTTCATGAACATTGGAGAGCTTGTTTTTATCTTTCCATTGGTATAAAACACGAAAATTTTGGACAAGGGAGTAGAATGTTAAGATTTTTAGAAGTTCTGATGTTGTTTAGTGTAAAGCTGATCGACCAGCCACTTTGTGTGGAGTTTTTGACCCATTTAGAGGTTGATCTGGTTTTTAAGGCCTTCATAAAAGTTGTAAAGGTTTCTTTTACCTTTCCATAGACATCAAGTTTGTAAAATTTGGAGTTCTAGATCAAAAGTTATGATGTTTACAAGTTAAGGTGCTGTTTACAGTTTTGAGGAGATTATCGATCAGTCATCTTTGAGTGCATTTTTGACCCCTTTAGAGACCTTTTTTGATTTTGAGTCTTTCTTGAAAATTGTAGAGCTCTCTTTTCTCTATGAAATAGACATCAAGTTTGTCTAATTTGAAGTTCGGACGTCAGATTAGGAGGGCCAAGTGACCCGCGCGGTGGCGCGCGCGCAAGCTCACGGGCGCATCGTTCTGCCAATTGGCCGAGCGCCCATCGCTCGGTCGATTCTATCCAGTTTTTGGCCGACCGACCTCCCTCCACTCTTTTGATCATAACTTCTTCTTCCGACTTTCGATAGACCTGATTTTCGAAGCGTTGGATTCCTAAGACATTTTTCTATCTTTCCATACTAGATTGATCGGTTTTTGCATTGAATTGAGAAAGATTGATTAGATAAAAGTGAGCTGATCAGTTGTAAAAGTTTGAATAGTGTTCAGTATTTTGGAGATATCTCGATCGGTAGAGCTCCGATTGAGTTGATTCTTATTGCTAATTAAACTAGAGACATGTATCTACAAGTTATCTGAAGGAGCAGATCGACAATTTAGCCTCTAAGACTTTCAATTTCTGGATTGAAGTTAGTTGTAGTGTTCAGCCTCGGTTTTGTAATG
>JANKYE010000001.1:18715413-18726807 GCA_032467995.1 Erythroxylum dillonii | reverse complement strand
GAATGGTCCCGAAATTTTACGGAACTAGTGGTACCGGCCGGTACCGACCGAAATTTTGGACCGGTACATTTGTGCCCGTACCGGTACCGGATTCCGACTGGTACGGTACGTACCGGCCGGTACGGTACGAAATCCATACCATTGGATTAGACTGGCTTTTGTCATAAATTTAATACAGACAAATTAATATTTGATACATATGCAAATTGTAAGTCGATAAAGAGGAAGTGTGGAATAATGAACCAAAAATGAACATAACTTTAAGCCGCTTCTAAGTGTTCATAACTTGGTTATCAGACAAACATACGGTGGTGGAAACAGAGATACATTGAGTTAAACACATAACAACATTATCTTAAATAACATCAAGTGCCTATAGAAAATCTGCCGGACCTCCGTCATTTCAGAAAAAGGAATAGTGAAATCGTTTAACTAGCTCACAATAAACAATGAACAAATAAACAGGAGGTGGTAAATCCGTGTACATATCTAGAAGTGTTCTATATTTTGTTTATGCCCACATCTGATATGAGAATTGACAGCCAATTCCGAGCAGTTTAATCATATCTACAACGAATCAAATGAACCAAATAGCACAGTTAGTGACCAAGTTGTAATCGGCTTTCAGTAACACGTGCTTTGCTGCTTGTTGCTTCCACCACTCTGGCTGGTAAACGAAGCCGTTCACATTATCCATAAGGGAAGAATCTAATTCATCTGCATCAACATAAAATGTATTTAATTTCTTACTGCATTGTTATCGTACTAACCTTTATCAAAGTTCACATAAGGGTAAGACAGAATGACTGTGCATACTATTGCTTTTGATGTCCTTGTGCCGTAAATCGTATTCATAATGATGAAGGTCTTTCTTTGGACTTCAAGAAGAATATGCAACATTGAAGTAGTAAAGTAGTAGATATCATACGCCTACCATTTCTTTGTATCTTGGCTATCTTCTTCATGATTCGAAATTCCGTTAGTAGAAGTTGAGTCACCAGTGGAGCCATTTTCCTGAGCACCTGGATGAAGAAGTTGAGAAAACCCTTGTCCAAGAGACTTCCATAAGCGAGTTGACAATGAAGACTGTAAAGCACCGGAACTTGAACATAGTGACGGTTCAAATATGGAAGCAGATGAGGGGTTCAACTCAGAAAATCTCACAGCACCTAATATTCTTTCTGGAAGCTCTGACTCAGTTACACCCTCAATTACAAAAGCAAGGTCAACAGTCAGCAAAGTAACATAGCCAAATGCCAGATGAACTATTGCACTCGCAACCATTGAAGAACCAATATCAATGTCCACTTCATAAAAATTCTCTTCCACACTATGCTTACACGACAAGGCACGCCCTATTATACATATAGCCTGCTCTCCAACTGCCTTCCTTACTATCCAGGGGCCTTTGACAATGTTAGCAATTAGTTTCATTCTGGAATTTCTAAACACATCATCCCCTTTCAAGAACTGTTCCATTAAAGACCCCTCTGGAGTTGGTTCTGTAGTTACAAAATAGGCTATGGCACTGTAATTATCCTTAGTTGGAAGCTGAAGGTTGAATGCCCAAACAAATGGTTTATCACCTGTTGGAAATTCACTGTCAATAACTTTTCTCACACGGCTGTTGGGGTCCTTCAAGACATCCCCAATTTTAGTAGAACCTTTGATCCAGTCAAACCCAAGGGGCTTTAGAAGATAATCACCACCTGGGATTTTAACCTTGGTTTTCAGGTAATCAGGGCCTCTCACCATAAACCTGTCCCCAGGAGGAGACGCCCAACCATTTGGACAATTATCTGGATCCAACATTGGAATAGATCCCTCTGATCTAACTCTCTCTATCCAATTCTGCTCACTACTGTCACAAGAGTTGGCCATCCTATATAGCTTCTGCTCAGTTTGATTTTGTTCTCTGAATCCACTTCTGCTCACTTATGCTACTCCTGTCACACGTGTTTGAAATACATAAATCAGATTATCAAGCAGCTGAAAAGGCAGTATGGGAACTGAAAGAACTGAATGAGAAAAAAGTTTGAAATGGAGACTAGTTTTGCATATAAATGGTGATAATAAACTTATGATCCGCAAAATAAAGAAGACTTGAGATTGTAGATTGACAAAAGTAAAATCTTCAACTTTCCTTGTGATTTATTTCCACCCTCTAATACTCAGAAAAAACAAGGTACAATTAATTTTGAAAAGACTGCACATCATGTTGGGGGCACAAACTCAATTACATGGAAGAAAATGCAACTCAACACAGATTTGAACATAATTGATATTGATAGATATACCCGTACTGTAGCCAACTATGTAGGCAGTAGTTGACATATAAACCCGATAAACTATCTCCATGCAAACTACACCTGAACTTCCTAAAATTAGCCATGAAAGTAAGCAGTTAAACTTTTCAACACCAACATAAATACTTCCATTTCAATGATGTCATATTACAGACTAAGCCAATATCAATCTTCCTTCCATTCAATCAGAAGAAGCTGTATGTAACATCAAACTAGATATTTTGATAACGAAGGTAATAAATGGATACTAACCCTATTAGATTGACATTGCAGGAGCAATCTTGCTAAGTTGACATAACAGGAGCAACATGAAGAAGCAAAATGGCATCAAGTCTATAGTCAATTCATAATCTTATCAGAACCACAACAGCATATAAAAAGGAGCTTCATCATTACTCCGCAGATAGAACTAGTTAAAACCATTAGCGGTTTACATTCCTAAATTTCTGGCAAATTTTCTTCTTAAAGGTTTCATTAATCTCAATCAGGAGTAACCGTTTAGTACAAATAACTAAATCTGTTTATCTGTAGTCATTGGCTTTCAAGAATTGAACTTTAGGTACCCCGTTAGATTGTAAAGAAAGGGGAGTGTACTCCATGAACTACAAGTGCCTTCGTTTTCATTCCAGGAAGAGTAGGAAAAGAACCAAATAAACATCCAAAAGCGACCAAATCCAGAATTACTCATCAGGTACAAATAACACATCAGCACCAATTGCAAGGAAAACCCCAAAAGTTGCAAAAGATAGTACATAAAAAACAAAGTTACCACCTTTCGACAAAGAAGCACACAACAAGACCTACATTCATATTTCTCTAAGAGGGAGTCAATATTCATCAATAAAGCCGCGTTTCTACAAATGGAAACTCAAAACAACAGGTTCACATTGTCAAAAAAGAAAAGAAAAAAAAAGAAAGAAAGGTAAGGGTAATTTGATTACGGAAAATGAAAACATGAGAACTCAACAAATGAAAGGAAAACAAGAAAACAGGGTACGTAAAGGCCTCACCTTTAAGCTGTTATAGAGACAAGAAGGGCAACCCAGATATCAAAATTCTGCAACAAGCCTTAAACTGAAAGATAGAGATAGGAGATAGAATTGATCCCAGATCAGGGGTTTGGAAATTGGAATGAGGTTTTAATTAGGAGCAAAAGTACACAGAACCCACCTTCAATTCCTTTTGTTGGCTTTTTTATTATTTAAAGTGATATGTTATTTGTTTTGAATGGAAATTCCAAACTACTGGATCGGCAGGTACCAGGTTAAACTCTGACAGACCTGCAATTCTTGATCTATTACCAACGCTCCACGTCTCTAGGGCCGACCTGGCAATCCATCCACAAATATTTTCAGTAAGAAAAATTTGTAATGCTCGTTTTGGTGGACATATTAATTGTTTAATAATATTGTGAGTTTTCTTGTTTTAAAAATTGAGATTCTTTTCTTAATGATAATTGAGATGTCTACAAATGTTTATAATTGAGATTCGGTCAATCCTATCACATGTTTTGCCTCAAATTCTATCTCTTTGAATATGTTAATTATTATTTTAATAATAATAATAATAATATTCAACATACATGAAGATGATGCAAGTCAGGTTAGTTTATGCATGCCTTCAAGATGTAAAAAATCAAGATGTTGTTATAATTGTGATGAAGATATAAATGTAAATCAGCAGAACAGTAACTCTTTCTTATGGAAATGCAAAGCGCATGGCTAAGATGTGCAATCACGTATTGAATATATATATATATATATATGGAAAGAAGGGTGTTAATTAAATCAGTCGCGACTTGCTTTTATAATTTTTTTATTAACTATTTGTAAAATTAAATTCATTAATCCTCAACTGAATTATATTAGCAGGAATATGCAACTCATAATCATCAAATAGCCGGCTCAGTTAAACGAAACTAAATGAGACTTTTAAGTTACCATCTCTTTAATTTTTACTTGTAACCAAGTCTGGGGAAGTTGGTTTCTGAAATATTTTCAAAACAAGTACGCACTGCAAAATGATAATTTGTACAGAATCCTTAACTACTTCCAGCGATGAACTAATTACATTGCAAGATGGTCATCAGTAGGGTCTTATAGAGAACTATTTCATTATGTTTTGTCTCTACTAAACTTGAGATTAGACACCCATTTCATTTTATTTGATCTTAGATAATCCATTGTTGATATTATTTTATTTCCCTTTTCCATAATTTTGTGGACAACTTGCTCTAAAGGTAAATAAATAAATTATCATCCTGAGGCCCATAACTGCATTAAAGGTGCTACAAACTAGACTGACCAACATATCATATATATAGCTCAATCTGCAACCAAATTTAAAGCATAATGACAGCCTAAAACGTATGTAAATGCATGACTAAAGGGACAGGAATGACAAATGGAGGGTAATGTTAGATATCCTATCTAAAGTCAAACTGCAACTGGGATTCAAACTGTGGCTAATACTCTTCACTATCCTTTACTTAATCTTTTGTTAAAGAGGAGCTAGCATCGGACGAGTTATCTTTCTGGCCTGGGGAAGACACAGATGATGCTCTCATTTTCGTATCTCCAAATTGCTGCTGTTCCTGCTGCTGCGCTTGTTGCTGTTGAAGCTGATGAAATTGATGCTGTTGGAACGGGTGCTGCTGCTGCTGCTTCTGAGAATGAATTTGAAGCTGCTGCAACTGCTGTGCAGTTAGAAGTGTATGCATAGATTGACTACTGGGATAGAACTGCTGGCCCGTGCCAAAAGAATTGAAGTTCATCATGGGTCCACCATTTGGCAAAGCTTGACCAGTCAGTAACTTCAGATGTTGGATTTCTTCCTTTAATGCGTCGTTTAAAGCTAGCAGACAGACAGGATTATGTCGGTGAATTATGAGAGGTTACAAAATGAGAAGACCACAGATTCCAAATGCTGAATCATAACATAAAATGCATGAAGCATGTGCTCTAAGGGATACATTTCCTTAGATTTCTAAATGAGCACAAAAATTATTTGCTTTTCATAAGGTTATACCACGGACCATTATTAATAGGAATTTGCCAAAACTTCTTGTCACCTGTAGAAAACTCCAACAGTAAACAGCAGAATGTCTACGTGATTCTCTCCATCTAACAGTTTTAAACACCTTTACCACAACTACTTTCTCCTTAATCTGGTAAGCACTTGAAATTTTTACATTTGGTCAATTGACCACGTTCATCTCAACTTTCAGAAAATGGGTTACAAATGAGCAGACAGATCACTAACAGCCATGTATAGAGCCTATGAAACCATTTTACTCCTAAGAGGTCTAACATAGAGGCAATTGAAAGAACCTAACATCAGAAACAGAAAAATATCTGGAAGAAACACAGAGGCACTTTAAAGAACCTGACATTAGAAAGAGAAAAATATCTGGAAAACATAAATAAAATGAACAGGAGGTAGTTAAAACATAAATGACAAGTATCGAAAAGAAGATGACTATTAATACATGAAGAAACTAACCCATTATATTGTTGAATAAACACATTAGAAAAATGCAGAATGGGTGCAAAAATAAAACTGCTGGAAAAATCAATAAACTATAAATAACATACCAGAGAGACTAAGAAAATTTTGGTTCTTCAAAAATTAGACCCAGTACAAATACGAGGAGATAAAATGGCACAATATCGATTGTATGGCATAGAAATCAGTTGTATTAATTTTCTTAATGAAAAAGCAATCTTAACTAATCTTAAGCACATGTCAATTCTGATGCAAATATACTTCATGTAGATTTGTTTTCCAGCTCACTGCCTTGGAAATTCATACAATGTAATGTTCTTTTCCTTTTCACGATCTTTTGGGTCATATGGTATATTTGCAAAACGACAAAGGCCTTCAGTTGAAGTATAGAGAGCTAATATTCAACCCAAAGAAAATGAAGCCATGTCTCCTGCTCTGTTCTAATAGACAATAAAACAGAAGTCTCTGCAGTTCCTGATATAGTAACCGAGTGGAGATGTTATCATCCCTTTTACAGTCCCACTCTATGGCAAAGCAATATGGAACTCTGTTTAGTGGATTCCTAGTTGAAGACCAAGACATTTCCCTTTTCAGTGGGAACTATGCCTGAGTTTGAAAGTTCATTACAAATTAAGTCCAAAACCCTTATATGCAAGTCATTCCAATGCATGTCTATTTTATAGAGGAAAAGCAAATCAAGCTGTTGGTGAGATTATGATGAAAATTTTAAAAAAAAAACCTTAAATTTGTTTAATCCTTGTCTCAATGAAAAAAGGTATCGGAAGACCAAAGCAGTTAGAATTTTGAATCATATACTCAACCACAAAAGGCCAAATTAAAAAAATTAGCTACACTTTGGATAACTAGCCAAAGGGGGTAAAGATAACACCTTCTTGGTAGTCTGAAAAGGGAAGCACATGGTGATTGATACTAGTAATGGCAAAAATGGCCCAGCCCAACCCAGCCCCGTCCGAATTCAACCGGCCTGGCCCGAGTTGATCGAACTTTAGGGCCAGGCTCGGGCTTTTTTTTTATTTTCATACTTCACGATTTTCACATAAAATGATGTTGTTTTGAGTAAAAATATGTTTTCAATTTTAAAAATAAAAATAAATAAATTTAATTGTCGATCAAGCTTTGGGCAGGGGTTGAGTCCATTTCCATCCTTAATTGATACTGTGCTAACCTCCAGTTGATCACTAAATGCATGTAGAAGTTGGAATATTCAGACGCCGTTGGTGCCTTTAACTTTATTAAACAAATGATAATTGATCTTAGAACCTATTGTATACCAGTTTTTGAACAATAGAAGTGCAAAGACTCAGCATCCTTTTGGTGTGACAAAAAGCAAGTAAAAAAAAAATTATCATTCAATTTTTATGCACATAATACATCAAAAAGTCAAAAGTAGGGAACAAGAACAACTAACATGGCAATTCCCTCGAATTAGAAAGAACCTTACCATCTTGCAAATGGACCTGTTGTTCCATTGTTTGCAATCGCAATTTCAATTCACTATTTTCAGCAGTCAGGCCATTTGTATCCCTCTGTCATAAAAAAGGGAAGAAAATCCAAATATGTTAAACTTACCACACTGATTATTGTATTTTCCAAATAAAATAATTCACCTAATTGCTCAACAACAATGGACAACTTTAAACTGAAAGAACGCCTTCCTATAACACTATGAAGAACACTTTCTTTAAAATTGAGCTGAGGATGGAAAAAGAGAGCAGAAAGGGCTGGTTAAACCCGAGTTGACAGATCCTAAAAATCAATATTTACGTCGAACATACAAATTTCTTCAACATACATGTACATTTTAGACAATTAAGTTTTGATAAGTTTACTGTGCTGGTTTTAGGGAAGTCAAAGGTCAATGTTCAGATCTTTCCACTTTGATGTGTTAACTAATTGTTTGCAGAAATAAAATAGCAAAGACAGGATTTGACCAATAGATGTGCTTGAGGATAGAAAACACAAACACCAGTGTCCCACAGCACCAATGACATTATCTAAGCAACAAAAATCTCTACATATGTACGCATATACATTTATCCAACTATATATATGCTATAGAAGTTTATACTAAACAGAAGGTCAACAAAACCAGCCAGTTTTTTTCAATCTGATTTTAAAACAATGATGAAGAGTTAAGCTGATGCATGTTACCTGCAGCAGAGTTAATTGAGCAGACAATGATGTAGCTTCTGTTTGCAGTGTTTGTACTTTCCTTTCTAGTTCAGCTATGTACCGCATCTTCCTTTCCTTTGATCTTGCAGCTGATTGCCTATTTGCCCAGATCCTATTACATGGAAACAGTACATAAAAATCTATGCGTATGAGATGTCAATCTAACACATAAAACAAGAAAGTAAACACGCTCTCTCCCATAAAAACAAGTTAAGGTTTAGTTGGATATATCCTTTCAGAGTGTTATAAGGAGGTCATGAAACGTTTAACAGCTATGAATTTGAAAAACTTCCATCCATTCCCAAAGTTTAACAGGAGCCATTAAGGTAAAAAGATTATATAGAACCATCGTCAGTTGCAGTTGCTAAAAAATAAATTCAAGATAAGGCAAGATGCATTTTCTGCAGCAAGCTCTCCCCATAAAGGACCGAAATTTATCAAGAAGCATCACCTTTTTACCCTGAACAGGAACATCTAAGTCAGACTTCCATTCACACTAGCACCAAATTAGCCTCAAAACCGAACTCAGGATAACAACTCTATCATTAACTAAAAAGGAAGAGAAGGTAAAGATACCGTTTTGCACGCTTGGGATCAATAAGAGCAAGCTCAGCAAGCTTGGCGGCAGAAATGGCTTTCTTAGAATCTGCCGGGGAGAGCTCGTCTGAACATGACATAAGCATCTCTGGTTTGATAGTAGTTGAGCCATCCATCGACTGGCTATGCTGGTGCCTAACTCTAGGCCTTTCACTAGGCGCAGCATCCACATCCCCGGCAAATTGAGTTGGTGCTAAACCCGGTGCTGCCCCTGCCGGAGCCTGTCCTTCCGCTGTTTGGGCAACTGATGTAGCAGATGAAGAATTAAACTTATCCATATCCAGGTACATTGAGAACAAATCCTCCTCGGTCTCATCCGACAAAGAAGGACCATCAGCACCACCCACCACACCAAGATCACTATCAAAGCTAATATCATCAGGTAAAGTGAGAATCTCAGAATGTGCACGTCTATGGCCAACATTCTTAGGTGGGTTATCGGGCATTCTGCTAATATCATGACTAAAACCGCTAGAGTTAGCTCCATGACCAAAGTGACTAGGGTCTGCACTAGCTCCTGGAGCCATTGGAGGGAATGCAGATGATGAAGGTTCAGGCTTTACGTTAAAAGAAACCCCAGATGGTGAAAGGTTCGCGAACCTACCAGAAGGCGGTGGCAACCCACTATTGTGAGCTGGGGATTTTTCCTTATCCATCAATACAAATCCCAGAACCCTAATGAACCTTTCAAACTACGTCAATAATCAAGGAATAGTAAGAGCTACAAGTTTAGTTTTTTAGGTAAACGGTTGAAAATCAGAAGCTATGCCACAGAAAAATTCCAACACTAGGTATTAACAAAGCTATGCCACAGAAAAATTCCAACACTAGGTATTAAAAAACTAACATGTATCGTCAATATTAGAAACTAAGAACCCTAGAACGTTAAATCTAAAAAGAACATAGAAAAGAGGGAAACCCCAATAAGGAAAATCGGAAAAGGAACATCTTTTCTCTTTCACCCCAAATCATCAAACAGATCAAACAACAGAACCCTAAAGAAATGGAGATCTGAATCTCAAGTAAAGAAAGCCCTAGAAATCTAATAGGATGAAATTAAAGAACCTCAGAAGGATTGGGGTAGGGGAGAGGCAGAAAGGAAGAAACTTTTGCAGGGAAATGTGTCTAAGACAGAAATTCTATTATTGGACAGCCTAGGATTTAGATGATTTCCATATATATAGTGTTGATGCAAATGTGGGCATGTAAGGAGAAAAAGAAGGCTCAAAGAACACTGAGAACGAGAACGAGAACGAGAATCATCTCAGAATTCAATTTTCAACACAAAAAGGAAAGAAATCCAACGAAACCCAAAACCATAGGCACATCACATGCACACTTGCCAACCTTCCCTTTCTTTATGTGATATATATAATATTCTTTAGTTACTTCACATCATTTCTCTCCTTTCTTTCAATTATATTAAGTTTGCGTTATCTTTGATTAATTAATACCAAACTTAAAGAATTATTTTATCATTGAATTGATCAAATGAGTAGATCTTCTGCCTTTTATTTTAATGGGGCCTTCTGCATAAGTTGGGAATTCCGGTTGTTTCTGAAAGAGCTAAAGTATATATATTTGCAAATGTTTGTGTTGAGGGTAAACATAAATATAACAAAAATGGAAAAGGTGGAATGGATGAAAGAGAGAGTGGACGATGAAGTTATAAGGAAATGTCGTCATTGTAGTAGATTTTGACCCAACAAATGTGGTGTGCTTCAATTAAAAAATACAGAAGATGAATGAAACGTCAAGGGAAACAAAACAATCCCATTCCATCCCATGTGGTAGTTTGTTAAAGAAACTGCTTGTCCAAATGCTCCCAGGTTGACCAATTACCACCCTTTGGTCTATGGCTTGCAAGACACTTCGCCTGCACATGCATTATCTCACTAGATTACTTGTGAGAATTGGAATTGACAACCAAAAGAACAGTTAAGTAGCAGATCATTAACAAATGTAACCAAAACATACGTTTTACCAACCTATATAAGTCAGAGCTATTTTATAGAAAACAATTTCATAACAGGCGATCTAGGAGACATCACTAAAGTCTTTCCTCATAAGCAGAAAATAAATGCAGTTTGTGCAGAATACAACAAGAGGGCTGTGTTTTCTCGCAGAAAAATTGGCAGTCTATGTTAAACATGAGTCAGTTAAACTTAAACTGGAAGGTAGTCATCAGTTGGTTTACAGCTTACAAAAGCCAATGGATAGGGGACAAAATAATTATCTTGCTAGCTTTTCGGCCAAGTCTGTTTTTACTTAGGAAGGAAAGTAATAATAGGCCCTTCAGGGGCAGGTGGTTGTGAATGAAGTCTTCAAGCAAATCCTAATTAACAACAAGGCTAAGTGCTGTAGAGACGAAATGGCTCTTGCATTGTATGGAGGATTTACTGGCCTGTCCCTTCAGACTTCCAGCAAGTTGCAGCTACTGAATGTAGAGTTTAAAGATTACGTGAGTTTTTGTAAGTGGTTCCCTTCTTGTAACACTTTTCGCCACGTTGCCTGACACGTCATTGGCCATGTCACCTGACACGTCATCTATATACACGTCATTTCTTTTTTTGTCCATGTGTCGTGATACAACCAGCCTTCGGAATGGAGTTCCTCATCTTACACATCAACCCGACAAACTACACTTGCCAAGTGGTCCAGTTACAGCGCAACAAGCTTCAAGGTTTAAACAAGCAATGCAAGCTTTTGTTCAAACTCAAATCACAAGTCAAGTACATGAGAAGGCCGAAACATCCATAGAGGGACATCAAGGCATGCCCAAGCTTGTGACTTT
>JANKYE010000001.1:18643676-18656417 GCA_032467995.1 Erythroxylum dillonii | reverse complement strand
ATATACACGAAATTTCTTCAAGAATAAGTGTCATTGGACATCAAAGAACACAAATCTATCATCCAATCATCAAACTCTTCCACTTCCATCAAGTGGGTTTCACAAGGAAGAAAAAATCAAGCTTTAAACTCATAGATCTAAGCAAAGGAATGGAGTCTTACCTTTTTAGACCACCCAAATGGCTTGATTCACCTTCTTCTTCTTGTTATAAGGATTGAAAAAGCTTGAGAGGAGCTCCAATGGTGGCTGTCGTGAATGAGGGAGAAGAAGAAGACAATGAATTTTGTCTTATTCTCCCACTAAGTCCTTTTATACTTCTTAAGTCCACTTATTTACAAAAACGTCACTCCTTGTTCTGGTTTTTAAACATCTGTCCGAATAACTTCTTGTGTCCACCGAAAAATATCATACATCATTAATTCGATGTCACTAAAATTATTATTCACTGTTCTGGAATTTTTAATGACACCAGTCTTAAATACTGATTTATTTCGATGTACCGATTAAACTAGATACCGGGTATTACACGTGGATTCAACGTCTTTGTGGGATTTTTAGGACTCCATCGAAGACTCTTTTCTTCACAACCACTTGGAATTCTCTTTACGGTATTGCTTTATTTCACTCAACGCTAACATAAATTGTTGAAATTGTTTGGGTTTCTACTGTTAATTAACAAAATGGGCAAGAATAAGGAGAAATCCTTCACTTCAGTTGTGGAAAAATCGACTATTGCACCCACTCGTCGCTCCAACCATTTGTTGTTGAACTCGACACCTAGGAGGAAAGTATCCGGGCTTGAGTGATCCTCAACTGCTCCTATTAAAATTCCCAGCACCACCTCTATTCGGGATAACCCACCATAAAGTGATGACGCCATGCGGGTGTTGCATTCAATGATCGAAGTCTCGCCATCTGATTTAGATGAGATTCCTACTGCCGCTGCTCCATCGACTGCTCCTCCTCTAGTCACTAAAAAATGAACTAAACAATGAGCTCAAAAAATAGTCCCCCTTCCTCGGTGAATTCCTTCTAGTGGTTTGACGGTAGACTTTGCGGTGTCATTCAAATTTTATTAATTCGAAGCTGAGTGTAAATGGGAGACATTCATTGACATCAGGTTACTTCTAGACCACCCTATTAACTTAGATGAATTTCAACACTATCTGAGAGAACATTACTGCAAGCTGCATTACTTCCTGAACATTATGATGTTGAATTGGTAAAAGAATTCTATTGCAATATGCTTGGTGACTTATTGATTGATATTGCTGTGAGTTATAAATTGGTGTATGTACGGGGTCGGGTGATACAATTTGATGTTGATAAACTGAATATCTTCATGAGGTTTCATAATCTAATTAGGGATCAAATTTATGATGATAATTGGATCACTTCTAATGATCTGATAGCTACTATGTCAACTTAATTGTTTGGCCATCTAGATCGATGCTACACTCGTCTATATTGACACAAAAGTATTTTGTGCTTTATAAGTTGGTTTTAGCTAACTGGATGCCTAGTACACATGTTGTTTCCGTTTATCTAGCACAGGCTAAACTTGTAACATCCCACCCCGACGGGAAGGGTAGAATAGTAATTTGAAAAGGGGCCGAGAGTGTTTCGTATTGTGTTGCAATATTCTTACATGGGAACAGTGAGATTTGGCACATGAAAACAATTGTACATGCATTTATGACATTTCCGGTATTTGTGCCTAAATGAAATTCTGTTGTGGATAATGTGATAATTGTGTTTGAAAAATTATTTGGCATGTTTCCTTGTGTGTTTTATAATTTAAGGGAATTTTAGGAATTTTTCTGGCATTTTCCAGTAAAATTTTCCGGATCGGAAAAAAGCGCCAAATAGCGAACTGACTGGTTTTCGGTACCGAAAATTTCTGTCAAATGGTACTGGAACATGGGGTACATTAATTTGGGATTGAAGGGGCCATGAATTGAAGATGTAATTTTATTAGGATTATTTTATCAAAGATGGTTAATTGATGTTATTTTGTCTTCTTCCTCTTAGATTGAGTGTTGGCTTTTCCTTCTTAAGTGACAAGTGTGTTAAAGCATTTAATGCTTGTTTTTGGTCTTCACATTCACGACCCGTCCATCAAAGATTGAAAAAAAATGAAAGTTGGCTTTGCTTCTCTTAACCGAAACCTTCTTACCTCCTTCTTCTTTCTTAATTTCTTTATTGGCTTTATTAGAAGTGAAATTGGCTTTTAAGCCCTTCATGAAAATTGAAGTATGTTGTCTGATCTTTCTAGTGATATAAGGTAGAGAATTTTTCGACATTGGAACAAGGAGTTATGATTTTTAGAAAATGGTAGTACTGTTCAGGTCAAAAGTAGGGGCAGCATCATTAATTGAATTTTTTGACCTATTTAGCAATTGAATTTGATTTCATGTTGTTCATGAAAGTTGTAGGACATATTCTGATCTTTCATTTGGCATAAATCTTGTAATTTTTAGCAAAGGGAATAGGAAGTTATGGATTTTACAAAATGCTGCACTAGTTTGGGAAATTTTGTGAAGGCAGTAACTTTGAGTGTATTTTTGACACCCTTAAGAGTGAAATTGATTTTTATGGCCTTCATGAAACTTGTAGAGTTTTTCATGATCTTTTCAACGAGAAATGACTTGTAATTTTCTGATGTGTGTGCTAAGAGATATACAAATGTGAAATTCGGATGTAAATCAAAGGGAGAGAGAAGGAATATGGGAACTCGCGATCGTGAGATATTTTTTTCGGCGACTCGCGAGTGCGAGCCGTCGCAACTACGAAACGACCGTTTTATACGGCAAACTCGCAATCGAGAGCCTCGTCGCGATCGTGAGCGGCCCGGTTAGACCGAGCACTCGCCTCGCGAGTGCGAGGCAGGCGGTTTTGCCGCCGCTTGCGAGGGCGACGTCTCTGGCGACCGCGAGGTAGCATTTGCAATTTTTATTTTTTTTATGTGGTTATGCCTTCTTTTGCTTATATCTTTTCCATCCGATATTCGATTGGCCTGATTCTTGAGGCATCGGATTCGTAGAATATTTAATTGCATTTTATGAAGAATTGGGAATTTTTGGAGGTGAAATTGACGTGGGTCCAGGTAATTGTTCTCTGGTCATTGTTTTATTAATTTTTGAACCTATAGAGGTCCGAATTGAGTGATTTTGGTGCCGTTAGTTTTCTAATTTTTAGACGGAATTTTGTGATGAAAAATTTTGGATTAATGTCGGGAATGTCACGAACATGCATTGTACACATTATAATCGCTCCATGTGCATTATTAAATATCTCTGATTATACTATTGGTAACATGACATACTTTGACTGAATTAGAGGCACACTTGGAGCGTCGATCCACCGACGTCACTGAGACTTCCAGGTATTAGCTCGGAAGTACAGGTGAGTGACTGAGATGACTTTCGCTCAATTACTATATGTTCTCTGTGGAGAGAATGGTGGGATTAGTAATTGTGTTTGATTCTGACTGGATTCCGGACAGATGGTCCGATGGATTGAGAGATCTGACATAGAAGTATTCATGATGTGTTAATTGTAAAATTGCTTGCTATTACTGTGATCAAATGGTTTGCCTTTGATGTGACACATTTACTGTTTGTGATACATTGACTATGCAATTGGGCATATGCATTTCATACAAAAATGTATGAACTGATAAGAACAGTTGTGACCGGAGCAGCCACCGATTAGAGCTACAAGCTCGACTACTGAAAAAGAGCCTCAAGTTCGAAAGGGAGTAGTGCATACCCAGAGGGCTCTCCTACCCCTAAGACGCGTTCTCTAGTGCATACCCAGAGGGCTCTCCTGGAGGGGCAAAACTGTGAGGGTGGCCAACCACGCCAAGCGAACAATATCAAAGGGAAGTAGTGTATACCCAGAGGGCTCTCCTACTTCTAAGACGCGTCTAATGCTTACATGGGACAGAACAGGCACTCGGTCACAACACCGTAATAAAATGGGAAAGGGTCATCTATGCATTGCATACATAATTGATTGCATAATTGTATATGGGAAAAAGGCAAGAATGCCTTGTATATTGTGAGTTGCTGTTAATCCAATCATGTGGTACTTCTGAATATGTTTTTGTGATATAAATCGTCTATAATTGTCTGTGTACTGCGTGAATTGGGCGAACCATCGATGATGGTTCCTCACTGAGTTCGCAAAACTCATCCAAAATTTGCATCTATTTTCCAGGCCTTGAAGAGTACTCGTTAGACACAGAAGTATGCCTACTGCATGCAGGTGAAAGTTAGAGGTCGGGATCAGTTCGCGTCTGCATTAGTGTCTCATAAAATTATATTCCGCAATCTCTATAAAATAATGCTTTGTATTTATAATGGGCCCAATTTGGTTGTGGATTTTTGTACATTAAATGGCTATTGTAAATTATTGTAGAATGTTTGTAATGACTGAAAATATTTACAAATTAACGTGGGGCTCAAATTGTCTACTGTTTTTCGTGCGTATGAATGGCATAAAAAAATTATACTGAGTTTTATCCGAGTGATGTAGCACGTCACCCTCACGAAGCACGGACTCGGATATCACCATCGATGTCAGGTTCGGGTCACGCGGGAGTGAGGTGTTACAAAACTGCTCTATACCATCGATACCAGGGTGAACTTCAATTTAGGACAACTTATGGTTGAAGCTATGTTGGCTATTGGAGGCAAGTTGCATTCCCTGCTTTACTTTCCTTGCTTGATTTCTCAATTTTTATATGCAAATGGTGTTCCTCAATTGGACACAAGTATACTTGAACCAGTCACCTTAATGAACTTATAGGCTAGAATTTTCAAGCAACCACAAGTTGTAGATTTGTCATACACTTCACCTGGTCTTTCAGATGCCTCGAGAACTTCCTCTATCAATCCTCATGCAACTTTGTTCACTGAAATTGAGCAGATTAAAGGTAATTTTCAAGTAGGTCCTGATGCTCTTCGTCAATTGAAGTAGTGTGTTCTTCGATCGCCTGATGCTCCTTGACTTTTCTTTTTGGCATCCTTTGTCCCAAAGGGGAAGATGACTTGAATTTGGATGGGTTTGTACTTGGTTATTTTGAGCTACTTGTGAATGTTGGATATTTTTATCTATGCTTGGACCTTGGATTGAGGGGGAGGATTGTGACTTTAGTACTTATGTATATATTCGATTATGTGATTCAAGGGAGGTTTCTTATTTGTAACAAAAATGTCAAAAAGAAGGAGATTGTTAAGATATTTATTATGTCTCATTATTTAATTTTGACATTTTTGATTATTGGGTGTTCAAGATAATGATTAAAAATATATATCAAGAAATGGTGTACATAAGTAACATTTCTTACTTGAATTGGATTATTGGATAAGACTTGTTGCAAAAATAGAAGTCTATCTAAAATGAAGGCTGGAGTAAGTCTATCCATAACATTTGTGGTATGGATATTGTAAGATGGCTGGAGTGGTTGTTGCGTAAAGAATTCTAAGTCTAGATCACATTGGTTGTGGTATGGATATTGTAAGATGACTGGAGTGGTTGTTGCGTAAAGAATTTTAAGTCTTAGATTTACTACGTGTGTGACTTTGTTTTTCGGTAATACACACGTAAGTCACTTGTGATGTTTTCTAGCGTGTGTTGACTGTGTGTGGATGTGTGAATGGTAAAATTTTTGATATGATTATTTAGTGATTTGAGGGAGGCTTGTGTATATGACTTGATCTGCGTCTTGGTGTGGATTGATTTATGATGAATGAGCAAATCACGTTACTATGTGTGCAGAAAATTAGGAGATGGTTGAAAGTATGTTGTGGTGTGCGTGAGTCATCATTTTGGAAAGTGTCGTCGTAGGTTGAAGGAAAATGTTAATGAGTTGCAAATTTTGTCCTTTAAAGAAAATATTAAGCTCGGTGAAAGTTTCACAGACGTAAGCAAGGTGTGTCGAACTGTGTCAACAAATATTAGTGTTGATTTATTTTATTGCATTTAATTTTTTTTTTGTTGGTTGAGCTAGAAACTACTGCAATAAATCGAAGAGCTCGCAAAACTAATACACCTCTACGATTTTTCAGTTACCATCAAACCACCGTTTGAAGAAGATTTTGGAATAAGAGAAATGGAAGAGAAAAAGTGACTGGAAAGTTGATAATAGAAGCAAAAGCTGCAGAAAGCGAACGATGAGTCATCCCCATTTTCCGGTGGTCCCGAAGATTTGGTCAGCTGGTTGACCAGTTTTATTATGACAACAAGAAAATCTAATGCACTTCCCATGGATGTACAAGGGAACAAAGAATATAGCTTTTGGCCTGTGTAAATGTTATGTGATTTTGATATAGAAGACAAACTGTATAAGATTCATATTGTTTGAAAATATAGGCACGAGATCAAATTTCCGACAAAAACTATTGACCAACATTAACTTCTTTATAGATCATAGTGCCCTAATCAGAATGCAGTAGTATGTTGTTTTGGATTGAAATGATGCTGTAGTTGCTTGACAAGTTAGGATCCGGTAAAAACCAACTAATAGAAGGAACAATTTTAATTCTCATTTTCAGACAAATGCCAACTGTTTATATATTTATAAATGCAGTAGACAAATGCCAATCAGACAGATAGGAAAAACCTTTTGACTTGACATACAATGCCATCTATACCTGAAACCCAGCTTGAAGGAATTTTTATGTACATCATCAGTTAGCTCCTCCACCACTCTTTGTTGGGTTAAAAGGAGCACTGCTTTGCTTGGAAATCTTTTATCACGTTTCTTGCATCCACAGCTAACCTAACCTAGTGAGTAGTGAGAAAACACGTCACTTCATCCTCGGTGATGCTTGTGATCCACCACCCAGTGCTGCAGCGGCAGATTCAACATGGGTAAGAAGATATTCGTAAATCTTCTTCCTAAGCCGGTCAACTGTCTCTCTTGAAATGGAGGGTGTTTCAGTTTCATCCTTGCTTGATCCAATATCGTCTAACCAGTCATTCACACTCTTGAGTTGTGTTAGCATTCCTGCTATTTGGCCATTATCAGACATAATTGACCTATCCGCATCTACATCTAAGAACCTCTCCACATATCCCAAGAACCAAGCCTGGGATTCCATCTGCAACTTTTCTGCTAAATCTGCAGCTTCAATAAGTCCATCTCCTCTTGTCCACTCTGGTGGTGGTTGGGGTTGCACCTTTCGACTGTTGGCAAATCCATCCCCAGGCTTGCGAAGGGCTCCAGTTGCTAGCAACTTGGAGCCAACTGTTGGACGGGTTTTTCCTTGACTTTTTATTGTGCTCTTCTTAGAAGAATTTTCAGGTAATAAAATAGATTGATTCCCACCATTAGTCTTTTGTGCTAGAGTGGAGGCTGGAGCTTGAATTAGAACTGGATGAATTTCCTTGGTGAACATAGAAAATGAAGACACATTGGAGGCCAATGCAGCCTGGATCCAAGAAGCTGCATGTTTACGTCTATCTGATGTGATATCCAATGCTTCTTCTGTTGAGATGTTCCCAAAATCTGACAATGACTCAGCCGCCATTCTTTTAGACAGAGAACGGGCTGTCATGCGAGCATTGCTCAAGCCTGAGTGGAGGGCCAAAAACTGCTCCACAGCAGGTTGTGGATTTTGTTCCTTGGCAGAAGAAGTTAGCTCAGAGTATACACTGCAAAAGTGAGAAGGTGAAACAAAATTCTAAACAATACAGATGATGTTAAACCAAAAAGACAATTGCCAATACTGAATACATATTTTAACTTGAATGAAAATAAGATATGTTTGAAAATTTACTGCTCTTGAATTCAACACTGCAATCTCACAAGATTTATCTTGCTTTATCCATGATCTCCCAGTAATGGATTAAGTAATACTACACGATAAGAGGAATCCTAATGATTCTCATTGTGATTTCCCATGCAGCCAATTATTTTGATGGTAAGTGCTATCCAAAATTTTCTATGAGTTGATCAATAAAAAATTCAACTAAAAACATGTCGTATATCATAATTATAGTTGGATTTTTAACTATCTTCATTTATACAAGTCATGGTATAGAAGTGAATTGCTATTGACTTGAAGTTAGCAGCCTACTAAGACTACATTGAACTTCTAGCCATAGAAAAAAACATATATTACATTTATCAAATTCACTAAAGTCATGATCTTACAGATCTATGTCTTCCGATTCTCTGTTACTTGTGTTAAGGCATATACACCCAGGTTTTCATCTTAAAATGACTGCTAGATATAATTTGGGCTTCAACCAATCCACCTACAATGTCTAACAAGCTCTGTACACAGTTATACAAATTGATCTCTTCAATTCATTGACCATCCACATTCTTAAGACTATTATTCAAATAAAGCTAACAAACATATTGAATCACCAAAGATACACGCAAACATCAATATAAAAGGCAAAGATTTGTTTTTTCACTTAATCCTTCTTTACCACCTTAGGCATTGAAGCAAGCTTTCTGCAACAGAAGCCTCTTGCAAAGCATTTACTGCAGCTGTCTGTGCAGCATCTCTATGCCTCATAACTTCCTGCAATAAGATTTGCACCAAGACACGATAAGCAGTAGAATGAAACTTACAAGCTTCTTACCGGAGACCATAGAACTAAAGATTCCTGCAATTTAATGCTAGTTAAGCTTCCCATGTAAATTCAAGAATTTTGTTCTTTCACTTTTTATTTGAAATTAACCATGTTATAACAATGCGCCAATGAGAAAATTCCAGTTCTCTTTTGCACGTCCATAGTGCAACAAAAGGCCAATATCCACAAGCTGCAGGATACTAGTTAGATACCTTATTCACGACCTCATTTTGCCAACTTACCTAATAATCCACTTAGTTTGTTCCCAGTAGAATCTTGCAATCAAGATTACACTTTCTAAGCTTCTATATGATGCTTAGAAAAGTGTGATAGAGCTGCTGATAGCAATGCAAGAACAACTTAAAGTAGCAAAATGACTAAAAAGTCTTCAAGAGATGAAAGGAATTTTACTAAAGCATTAAGCATCAAAGGAAGCGCAGGAAAATATTCTTTGAGAAGTACAAGGGCCCACAAACGTATTAACATCACATTCACATTACCTTTCCCAGTTTTGACAGAGAAGAGGGAAGTGAACTCCACGAAACAAAACCCTCAGTCAGTCTCTTGCTAGGTGTTGATACCTTGACCAAGTTTCCAAGTCCATCATTCACAAGCTCTCCTGATGATTTCTTCCCAACAGACATTCTTGGTTTATTTGATTTTTCTTGACCCTCTGAATGCCCATTTGAAGTAACTCTTTTGCTAGATATACGACTCTTATTGTCCTTAAATACCTTAGCTGGTATTCGGGACTTATCATCTTCTCTAGATGACAACTTCTCACTTAATGTGCTCTTTCTTGGAGCCTGTAAAAGAAATTTGGGTAAGTAGAATTCTGACTTTTAGAAGACACCTAGTAAAATTCAATCCTAGAAAATCAGCAAGCAGTATGGCATTTCAAGACATTTCAAGGAGTTGGCAGCATATGGAGATTTATAGTAGAGAGGTCATGTACGAACAGTTTTGTCCTTAAAATAAAACGACCTAAATAAAGAAATCCTCACCATGATCAAGCAATAACACTCAAACAACTAAGAAGGGTAAAAACAGGTTTAACTCTCACTCACAACAGTATGCAATATTTTATTTGATGTTAATCGATCTTATAAGTATACAAAAGATAATGCACCGATCAAAAATACTTACAAAAGTACTTCGAGTTTCAGGCTTTGGGGCAAGTTTAGAAGTCATCTTTCTGGAACTGTCCCTATTCTTCGCATCCATATTCCCTTCCCAACTCTTCCTCAAGGCCTTGGCCCCTAGTTCAAGTCCATGAACAATATTCTTAAGCACTGGCACTCTGATCACTGTTGGAATGGCAGTGCGAACTGAACTTGTTTTTTCTCCTACGCCCAACCTAGGTGAGCCTTTCTCCAAGCCCTTAACTTTGGCCTGCTGCCTAACTCCACCAGCAAACTTCCCAAAGGAAGTGGGCAATGAATAACAACTCAGTGGAGAAGAAGGAATTGATCTTGAACTGGATGTCTTCAATTTTGTCAAAGAGTCCCTCTTGATATCCAGTGCCAGCGCAGGTTTTGTTGATCTACTCAGACACGAGGATTTCATGTCTGAGATATCCCTCTTGGCATTTCCATTCAACAACCTTCTTTTTTCCTTCTCTACTATAATCATACTCCTTGAAACACCTCTTTTAGGTGATTTTACTTTCTCTAAATGTTTTGGACCTGAACTTGACTCATGACCATTACTGAGGAACCCAAGAGAGTGGGTTGCTACAATATCTTCAGGGGTACCGACGCATGGGTGTCTCCCGGGTACTGGCCTAACCCCTCTAAGAATAGGCACTGGTGAGGCTGATTTAAGCCTCTCAACATGAATAAATTGTCCAAGTTGGATCTTATCACTAAGAATTAGATCATCATGCTCATCAGGCAAAGACACGTAAGTGGCATGAGATGAATCTGATACCTTGAGATAAAACCCCTGGTTAGGGAATAAGTCACTACCCGCTAGTGCTGGTACAATGCTCACAACTTGCAACAAAGAAGACCTGTGCTCACCGGCAACTTTTACATCTGTATTCATGTGCTGCAAAAGCTTGAGAAGAACTCCTGGGACAAGATTTGCCATTTCTTGTAAAACCTTCAATTTGCATCAGTCTACCTAAGCCCAATGAAGATATTTGCTTTTGGTGTATAAACCCTAAAGCACCAAAACGAAAATTGGCAAAGCACTGATCTTTATCAATATCCAAATGGGTACAAGGAATCAAAAGGCCTTCAACTTTTTCAGAGAAATAAAGATCATACTTCTCGTCAGATAATATTTACTGCAAGAACAGAGACTTGACAATAACAGATTAAGAACAAAAAAGCATAGGGAAATCTAGATTCAGATTAGAGAATCTTAAGTTTGTGGAAACCCAATTCTGATTTGTTCAACAGCAACAGATAAATTCGCAATTAATTTGAGATTTGTAGTCCAGATAATACATTTAATTACCAACAGACTAATTACCAAATCAGGAGAGGCACTAATCAACGACGAAACCTTTTTGTCAACAAAATGACTAATCATGTAAACCGAACTCATTAACTAAAATGAAACTTTTGATAATGATAAAGAAATAATGCCGTACAGCTTGGTCAGGGACAAACGGCCGGTACTGAAAAGCTCAACAAACCAGAAGAGAAGAAACAGCATTTGACATTTATGGGGAAACCATTAATGCAGAAAACCCAAAATGGAAAGGAACAAAATTTTGAGAAACTCTATCTGGGTTTTCGTAGTTTCAGCGGCGAGCCAAACTAATCCAGGAAAAGCAAAAAAGTGCAGACCTTTTAACCAAGAAGACGAGGAAAAGAGACAAAAAGAAAGTACACAAAACTTATGAAGCTGAACACTGGCCAGGAAAACACGGAAGTCTAAGGGCAAAATGGATGACAGGCATATTTCATGATTGATATTACTCAGTACACGAGACCTTGCAGTCAGCTTCAAGTAAGAGACATAAAGACAAAGAGAGAGATAGGTGTCAGCGCCTGAAAACACATATTCACACATGCAACATTTTCGATAAGGACACAACAAAACAAATTACCTGAAACTGACCCACTTTTAGCTAAGCTGTGATAGTTCGCAGAGTTGCAGTGCAAAGGAAGTAAAAGTTCCAGAGGACATGATGTGTACTACGAGTTCCAGCAAGAAAAAAGTTGATAGTTGACAGTTTGACAAAACACTCAAAACCCAAAAAGTTGTTTTGAAACCTGAATTTCACCATAGGACTAAGAACTACTTCCAATTTTTTGGCGGACCCTTTTGAATAACACCTCTGTTTAACCAAATAGTTTATTTATTTTAGTTTTATTGTGTATGTAATCCAAACAGATGCATGTGAAGAGCAATGCGAAGGAATTTAGAAACAAGGTGATGGTATGTCGGCTACCTGATTGTGAAAAAGCGCCACAGCTCAAATGATAGATATTACGCCCGTTTGGTCGGCGGATATTAAAATAAATTTAGAATATAATTTTTAAAAAAATAAGTATATAAAAGTAAAAATATTCACATATTTAGATATTTAATTAGGTAGATTTTTATTATAGTATTTGGTATGCAAAATTATTTAATAGAATGGAACTTAATTTTGACTTATGTTTTTAATTATATCTCTACGAATTGAATAAAAATTGAAATCGTTAAATAAAGAAAATATGTACCTGAAAATTATTGATTAAAATTTTTGAGCAAAAATATTCAAAATCCTACTAACAGTAGAACAATAAGAATAGTTGAAGATAGTATTATAAATGTCGATACGTACCAAACTAAAACCGGTACAAAATAAAGGGTGAATCGTATTAGGTTTAAATTTCGGTCGGTGCCAACCCGTTTTGGATAGTACTGACCGATACCGACTAGTATTCAAAATATTGGCTAAATACAGGTCGAAACTGAAAAATTTTAAAAATAGGGGAACTCTTTTGCAAAATTTTGGAAATTTCCCTCCCTCCCTCTTATCTCTCCTTCCCTCCTCCCCTTTCTTTAAAAGTATTTTTAATTAGTTATTTTATTTATTTCAACTTTTATAATTATTGTGAATTTTTAATTATGTTTTTAAAATAATAATAAATATTTTTACTACTAATAATAATTATAAATTAAATAAACTTAAAAATAAATTAT
>JANKYE010000001.1:18556308-18567501 GCA_032467995.1 Erythroxylum dillonii | reverse complement strand
AAACTTACCTTTAAATACTTGATTTCTCTTCTTTTTCTTCTTTCTTCTTCTTCTCTCCAAGCTTCCTACGATTCTTCTCTTCTTTCTTCTCTATTTTCACGTTTTTCACTCTTCTTCTCTATGGTTTCTACGACACTCACTTCTCCCTTCCTTTAATTCATTAACTCCTAAATTGCTTTTTAATCAATTCTTCCAAAAATACCCCTTCCTCACTTAGGCTTTCCAAATTTTCCCTTAATACATTTAATACATATCTCTACACCTCCATTTAAGCCTACTACCAATTAATCTAATTTAATCCTAGTTCTAACACTTTATGCAAATTCTAATTCCTAATTCCCATTCAATACTTACTAAAATAACAAAGACTCAACTCAAAAAAAATTAAAAAAATTAAAGAAAAATAAGGAATAAATAAAAGTAAATGAATAAATAAATAAATAAAAATTCGGGGCCCAACAGGAGAAGCCTATACTTGTGTCAATATGCACGTGACGGTTCTTGAGGGACTACCACAAACTCACATAACACATATAGTTCAAAATCTTGTAATCTTGTTGCCCAACATGGCACATTTTCTTGAAAACTTGCTTTTCATAAACTTGATATCCTTGCAAAAATCATTTTCGCAAACATAATTTCATAAACATGTATTCTTTTGAAGAGAAACCCTTTTCAAAGTCTTTTCATCAATAATCAACACAAATCATATAGCAAACATATAACAATTTCACAATTCATTCAAAAACCAAATAAGGCAACATCGATGATGCAATTTAAATCATTAAATCTTTCTTGATTTGAAGAAAACAATAAGTAGCTTATTTACTCTATTATAAACGTGTACCTACCTGAGTTCCTTGTTTATGAACTTGCTTAGGGATGTATTTCCTCTTGTTCCTCTTACTCCTCTTGCCTCACTTGATTTCCTTCAACAATAACCAAAATTTCATTCAATTTGATGTAGAAATCGAAAAGTCATACTTTAACAATTTGTACTATATCTTATGCTAAAACAAACATTCTATGCTCAACTTCCATCCAAGATGTGAGATTTTTAGAGACTTAATTTAGATTTGATTACTTCATACAATTTGTAGCCTTATGTCTCTAGTTTACACCAAATTAAAAATCACTCAATTTGGACATCTACAGCAAACGTTATGCCCAAATTATCGAAATATGTTTGTGAAGGAAACTAGACCTCACCACGATAGAATCAGAAGCTCGCCACAACGAATTTTTTGGTGTTCACCACGACGAGGCAGCAGTTTGCCGCAACGAACGTTCCTAAAAACTCATTCTGAAGACCTTTTTCCAACATTCATCACCTTTATACTTCCGATCTTTCAAATATAACCTATCTTAACATTAAAACACCTCTTCTACTTCATTTCTAAGCTCATCTCAACCCAATATTATTAACAAAATATCAAAATCTATCTTTGATCATTAACCCTAAAAGAGAACACTTGCCTATAGCATTCACTAGCACTTTCCACATATGTTAAGCTATATTTGGGTTTCATCTAACCAAAACAAGATGGAATAAACTTATACTTACTTGTTGGTGCTTCAAATTCTTCAAAATCTTCAAGAATCCAAAAACCCTAACTTTTCTCTCTTTCCTTCCTCTCTTCCACGACACTCTCTTCTTTCCTTCTTCATTTTATTTTTCTTCTTCTAATTTCCACTCCTAATGATCATCAAATGTCCTTTATGCCCTTCTTATGTAAGCCTTAAAACTTTTAACCTAAGTGATCTTCCCATTTTGCCGTTATACATTCTTACTTCTTCAATTTAACTTACACCATACTATACTCCAACTTAATCTTAATTTCTCCATTTAACACTTCTAATTCCATCAATCTAAGCAATAAATCCTCCAATCATTAACATGCTAATTAAACTCCAACCAAAGACAATTAATCAATCAAAACCTCAAAAATAAATTGACATCATGCTTATTCAATAAGAAAAGAATTCGAGGGCCAACAAAAGACGAATTGATATATAAACTATATATATATATATATACAACACATTAAGTAGACTTACGTAACTAATAATCTGTTACATTTAAATTGTATAAATTTTTTCAATATATCATTATTTGTAATGACAAGCCTTAACTTCTTAATCCTTTTTTACCTTAAAAGTTAATGAACCCATATTACAAGCGTTAATTTAGAGAGATGAGATATAATATCTTAAGATTAAAACTAAGGATGACAATGGGAAAGGTCGGGCCGACCTCATAGCTTAAAATTTTTTTTGACAAAACAACTTCGTTTTTGATAAAGCGGCGACGTTTTGTAACTTGCTATCGAGTCACAGGTTGGGGTTAGGCCAAAAAAACTCAACTCATAGCCTGGTCAACCCAGGCTAAAGTTGGGCCGGGTCAGACCATATTTTTCATCCCTAATTAAAACTACAAAGTTGACATATTGCATTTAATTATTATTTGAAACTATAATGTATTGATATTATGATTTAATTAACTAATCAAATCTTATAATATAGTGCATTCTATTTATAATTCAGGGATTTACTTATAATGTCTTCAAACCCAAAACATCTTATATCATATAACATGAGAAAGAATATAACTCTTGATTTCAAGTAATCAGTAATGTCATTTACAATGTTAAGTCAATTAAAAATGAAAGTTATATAATTCATGAAAGAATATTTAAAAAGAATTTCTATTGATAAATTGATTTCCAAATTTTAAATATTAAAATGTTAAATTCTAAACATTTAAAGAACATAATCTTTGATTTTGTTAATAAGAAGATTTTGAATATTTCCAACTATATGAAAGTTCTATTTTTTTATATTTCTAACTATAATTTATATTTCTAAATAATTACTACAATTTTTTGTGGATTTAAATAATATTTGTCCTATATTTATTACAATCCTATAATTTCATGTAAAAATTTATAAAACAACAACACATAGAAGTTGACTTGATTCTTTAACAACTTTCTCAACTTGTTTGCAGCCAGCAATTGCTTACTGCGTGGAGTAATCCTTGTTACATCAAACTAACAGCAGCTCTCAAAGGCTCAAATTCCACCAAAACTACCTTGTGTTTACTCCAACAAATTAGGTCTGTTTTATACACTAACATTCTTCAACGGGAACAAAGACAATCATTTTCTGAAGTTATTTCCAATTCTAAAGTGAAAGGTGTTGCGATATGTATAAGAGGGGCAGTTTCATGTCGTTGAAAGATAAAGAATTTGTCGAACCCTTTCTTACGTACTTCATACCTTAGCTTCTATAAGACCTTCTGTAAAGGCGTATCATACGTCATATATAATGTATGAAAAATAATTGGAAAGCTGTTGCTGAAAATGTATGCCACGGAGCATCAATTACGTAGCTTTTATAAAATCTTCTGCAATGTCATATAGGAGAGTGCCGCTCCGGCCTGATTGACAATTTGTGAAGGATGGAATGCATCCCAGAACAAGTACAAGTTCCTCAACGTGCATGGATCTTCTTCGGGGATGCAAAGACCATGCTCATTTACTTGACAGCAACTGGTGATTTTAATACCCAAACCTAGAAGACGAAGATCAAGTAACTCTACACCAAGATATATATGTTTTTACAAATACAAAACATAACAATTTGTAAATATATACCTGGACTAGAAATATATTCAGAGACAACTCCATAAGTATTCAAGTAGACAAATTTAGCGTCAGTAAGATCCTCGTTAAGCTGGTTTACAAGAGATTTAAGATTTTCGTTAAACATGTTTGCTGCATAGTTCATGTAGTCGACGCATAACGAGCCATTGGTACCATAGAAAGCAGTAGCATTTGGTGTGCAGCCTATAGGTCCTATTCCAGTCAATGCCACCTTCTTTGCTCCGGAATTATATAAACTCTAGATCAACCAAAAAAAATAAGGTAATTCGTTATTTTCCCTTAAATGAAATAGAATATATATTAAATTTAAATAAACGGGATTGAGGAAATGTATCAATTTAACAACTGACCATAATTTTTTCTTTGTATTCCTCAATAAGAACTTGTGCGTATTGAAACGGGGTGTACTCCTTGCTAGTATTATAAATTTGGGGCAAGAAGTAGTTGTTTATGTAATCGTTACTGCCAATTACGAATAAATACAAGCACTTGTTTAGGTAATCCTCAGCTATCTCTTCACTTCCTAGTAAGTCAATTATGCGGGAGATGATGACCTGGTGTCTCTGTAGTTGGGTAGTCAAGTCAATATTGTCACCCTGCAAAAAAATAGATTATAAATGAATATCTGCAGAAGAACTTTCTGATATTCTTTTTTTTTTTTTAAAGCATGTAGGTAGATAAAATACCATGAATTTCCCACTTTCATTTCGTATTCCAGCTGAGCCAGACGCGTAATTGACACCATTGACTATATATGAGCCAGAAGCAGATGGAAATGGAGGAATGAAATCGTCGAAACCCAAAAATTGACCTGCTAGTGTAGGGCATATTGATGAAGTTAATTGTATGATTAGTTAATAGTATTTAAGATATGTTCTTTTACAATCATTGACAAAAGAAATGAAAAGAGAAACTATTTGTTTCTCAGTCACGACTGTGCATTAATTACTAAAAGTTGAGCTTTAAAAAATTCGTTTCTCGACTTCATTTATAAATTATAAGTGTTTTATGTGTAAGCTTTCACCTCAATTTGATGGGTGCGTATAGTAATAAACAAAACCTGATCAAGATCATTCTAAAACATGCCTACAAGTTATACGCAGCAATTTGTAATAGTGGTTTATGCAAATCAAACAGAATTTACGCTGGCATGTTCATATAGAAATACAGTGCTCCTCCTCCATTATATATACATTTTTATGAAATCTATGCTTAAAATACAAATATATAGACATATGTATTTTGTGTGTGCGAGCGTGCGCATACAGATACCTAATAAAAAGAACTTGTGAAACACAGCTCACATATATAAAGAAAAAAAAACATGAGAATATAAGACAGTGATGAAAAGACTTGAGATATATATATAATAAATGTACCGGACCAAGTATATCTGCAGCGGTTCGACCGTTAGTGAACCTTCCGGTAGGTCCATAAGGGAAGTCGATTCCGTACGGCGGATAATCAACCTTGGCGGTGGTTTCAAGCTTGTTATTGTTGCCGCTGTCCGCCAGTGAGTCTCCGAATATGAAATAACATGGCACTTCCGCTTCTCCATCAACAAAAGTATTCCAATATACGGCCAGTAAGGACACAAAGACGCAATATTTTGGCCTACCCATAGGGAGAAGATAACGAACATGCAAAAGGGAAGGAATAGAACAAGAGAAGAATGATGCAAGGATACAGAAGAGGAGATAATGTAGGCTGTTGAAAAGATGATGAAGAAAGAATATGGCACGACGGGCCCAAAGGTTTGGTAGAATGTTGGCAAAAATGAAGGTTATAAACATTTATATACCAATAAAACATTAGCATTATTGCTTCTTCAGTTACGTTAGAGATAAACAAATTGTTAAGTCTCCTCCTAATCTCAATTTCTATTTCACTCCTCTTATTTTAAAGTTATCACTTAAATCTTCTTAAGAAGTAGTACGCATAAAATTTAGTACAAGTTATAGTCGCTTGAGTTTTCTTACGGGAAACTTCTTGTGTGTGCTATATATTAATTAATATAAGTCAAGTTGACGAAGGAATTGATGATCCGTAAGAGCCGTTTGGTTAAGCTTTTGTCAATAGAGCTTTTATTAGTAGAACTTTTTTCAGTAGAGCTTTTCTGATAAGAGTTTTTTTTTTAAAGCCAATTGACTATTTGGCTGTCAATTAAAAAATAACTTTTTTAAAAGAGCTATAAAAATAAAAAACACTTTTATTAATTTTAACTATATTTTATTTTATAATAAAATTATTTATGCATATAAATATTTTTAAAATATATTAAACAATGAGTTTACATTTACTTCACAATTATTTAACAAATTTACTTCCATCATGTAAGAAATTATTTAAAAAGATGTCTCATTTTCTTTCCTGGTTTCTTGAGACCGTAGGGCTTGAGTTGATGGTTTGCATTCCTATTGATGATTTAGCTTTTTTCTTGCACTGTTATGTATCTCTCCCTCCTTTAATTTTTCAGGAAAATGTTAATATGTTTTTGGTAGCGGAAGGATTTTTCCTTCTGAAGCTTAATCAAATTTAATTCTTTTCCTCAGGGGTTGAAAAAAGAAACATTTGCATCAACAGGTAATGGTTGTTTCGTTCGACTGGTAATTACACTTTCTTTGTAAAGATGGCTATTGTCGAGCATTTTTACATAGAATGTACTTAGCTGCCGCTTGTTCTGTTTAGGCAAGGGATACGTGAGAGAAGATCTAGAGTGCAGTCATTACATGAAAAGAATGAATTGCATCCTTTTGCCTTCGGTTTGTTACAACTTGTTCATTTTCTTTGGCAGCCATACCCCCCTCTATGTGATTCTACAAATGAATGTCCATTATTAAACGAACTCATTAATAATTATCCTGCAATAATGCCATGCTGATCTCCCACCAGAATAACAAATTGACTAAGATAAACTAACCATTAATATGGCTAGAGCTGATTTCTCCATGTTCAGTGTGTAAAGATGCAAAGTCTTGATGCCATGAGCCATAATCTTGTTGCACATTTCAGTTCCAAGGTGAATTCCATATGGTCTGACTGCTTCTTCATTGTCCTTAATAGGCTCCAATGCAGCAGTAATCTCCTCTGGTATCTGCATTTCATTACAGTACACCATTTTACACAGGAGAGTCCCCAGAGTTTATTGTAGTATGTAGAACATCCATGTGAAAGAATTTTTGTGTTATTTAATTAAGATATTAAACACCAACTTCTCCACACTTATAAGCAAAGTGCGCATCTAATTCTAGTCACAGAAGAATAAAAGCTGAACAGGATATGAATGTGAATCTCATAAATTTGGAATAAAGCAACATAAGGATGTACTAGTGTTCCACAAATTCAACAAACACCAGAGAACATACTCAGCAAGAGAAGCAGGGTCAGAGAGGTTATACCTTTTCTTGCAAAACCCAGTCATTCGCAAGAAGCCCTTATATTTATTAATGGGCATGATACCAGGAACAATAGGGCATTTTATTCCAATTTCACGGAAGTCATTCACAAATTTTAGAAACATATCGGTATCATAGAAGAGTTGAGTAATAATCACGTCAGCTCCCGCATCCACCTAAAGAATCAGATCACCAAATTATCAGCACATACAATTGTTTCCAGTTATATGAAAAGCAAGGTTAGCTCACAATTTTTTTTTCATTAGACAAGAATTAAATTTAAAAAGAAAAAGAAAAGCAAAGACCTTTTGCTTCAAATCAGCAAGATCTTTCTGATAATTCTCCGGCGTAGCAACCCCATCACTGCCAATCGCGTCAGGGTGCGCCTCTGGACACCAATTGAAAGCCATCATAACACCCAAATCTCTAATACATGAAATTCTAGAAACTTAAGGAGTAATCCCCGAAACTTTTTCAACTACACATTCATAAAGGGATCGTCCATTTGACAAGCACTACTAAGCAAAAACCAAAACACCAAGAAAAGTCTCATCAAGCCAATTCGTAAGGAATATCAAGTTTTTAGTCTTATAAACCAATCATTAAGAAAAAGGGAAACAGAGTAAACCCACTATCCAGACGAAGAAAAGATAGAAACTGAGAAGATAACTACTAAAACTGAAATCAGAAACAGAATATAAGAGAAGATCAAATGAGAATAGGCTAAAAGATTAAAATGGTACCGAGTTTTCTTCGTTGCGGAACAAAACAAGCCCTTGTTAGAGTTGAAAATGAAAACCAGAAGATGAGATCTTCGTTGGTTTTGCACAGCGAGAGAAATAACCGGAAGATGAGAAGATGAGTTTTGATATATACGGAAGTGATGGAAAAATCTCTACCCGATAAAACTATAATTTGTGCTTTTACGAAAAGTTACAAATTTTAGTTTTTACTTTTTCAAAAATTATTTTTATTTAAAAAGTATTTTTGAAGTTTGCAATTAAACATTTATTTTTTTCTTAAAAATAATTTTTACGGTAAAAAAAGAACTTTTAGAGTCTTCAAAAGTTGAACCAAACAGACACTAACTTTAATTAAAAATAACATCTTCTAGTTCCCAAATCCTAATAAGTTTTACAACTAATTAAATAGAACTATCAAGTAGCATCTCATCGGTTCTATTAGTAGAAGGGCGAAGAAGTTGTAAAAGATGGTTGAATAAGTTGAACAGCTCTGTGAGCGAATGCTCTTGTTGAGACGTACCTATTTTTCTTTTCTATTACTTCCGACAAAGAAAGAGCTACAATATAAAGAAGAAACAAAAGTAAAATACACGTGCTCATCCATTTACTCCTCCAACTTCCCATAAATTTATTTTAATTTAGAATTTAAAAGACTCCATCAACTCTAAATTCTAGAAGAGTTAATGCATTCTCCGGGTTACATAAAAAAATTGTCAAGGATGTCTGGGATATGAACTACAGCTAGTGGGGTATCATAATCCTCTATTTGTTCTATATTCCTTGTCTCTTAATTCTCAGTATCCCCAACAGTTGCACTTGGAGTCAATATTTTGGCCAACTCAATTCAACAATGCTCCAAATATTTAAAAGTGAATTCATTTGTGTCACTATCCAAATTCTCCCTATTTTTTACACTGAAATTGTCCAGAGTTGTCTTTCCCTTGAAAATATGTGTGACAACTTGTTCAGTTCTCACACTATTTACTTGATTATCATTGTCTTCATCACCAATAATTACATCCCCAGCACCATTATGCACACCCACGACAACACTAATAGTTTCATCCTCTGCAAGAAGGCCATCTGTAACGGCTTCAAATGTCCCAACATGCACTTGCACACATGATTCTTGACAACCCAGAGAATCGCTATGTTTGTCAGACACCTCATGATTCAAAGATTCCTACATAACATTACATTTTCCCAATCTACAACTAGCAAGAGACTTGATAGGATAAATCTCAGAACAATCAACCATCTTAAAATTCCCAACCCCCAATTGTACAATTTGGATCCTCACAAGACATAAAGTTCTTGCCTTTAACAAGATTAACTATCTCATCTTTTTGAAATGGGTCTAGCAAATTATTAATTACTATCTACCCATCCTCAATCAACAGCGAAGAACCAACAACAGTCTTCACATACTCCTCTCCTTTTTCAAATATAACATGCTTTTCCTTATAATAAACATCAGTGACTCCCACCGACTCTTGATCATTAGTAGTATCTAAGTTGTTCATTTGAGACAGCTCTGGCTCCTTGTTCAAGCTAGGAGATGCATCATCCATCGATATAGATTTGCCTTTCTCCTCAGTGGGAATATGGGCCAATGCCTCTATATCACCTTTTTCAAGCATAGTGTTTTCCATATCCATATTTTTTGGTAAGCCAGAGATTGCCTTAGCATTATCTATATTATCTGTACCATGAGTTGTTAGTGCCCGCCAATGATAAAGAGATTCCTTGTAGGTTTCATTATCTTGGTTGTTGCATTGGGCTTCCATAGATAGGTAATCGAAATGTCTTTTTTCACAAATTCTCCATCCTCTCTCGAACACCTAACAGACATACTTTCCGATAAAGAAAAAGATTTCAAAACTTCAATACAGATTTTGACATACTTGATTTTCTCCATTTGAGCTGTTTGGGTGTCCATAGTAAGAGGCTTCCCTAATGAGCTTGCAAGAAAGATCAAGCCTTCTGTTGTCCATAGTTGCAAGGGAAGATTATGGAATTTTACCCAAATGGGGATTATATCCATTATGCTTCTGTCCATAGCCATACCAAGCTTCCATTTATTTATAAAGAGGGGTTGATCCCTTATATGCCAGGGACCTTGCTCCAATATAGCTGGCACTTGATTTTCATCTGTAAATTTGAACAAGATAAAGCCATCTTCTCTCAAAAGAACTTTCTCTAAACCCTTAGAGCCCAACGTGATTTGGCCCAAGCATTTACCACGAGAAACATTGGTCTTTTATTCTAAAAAAATCAATAAGTGTAGAGGACCATACCTTCATTCCAGATTGTAATAACTCAATAGGAGGACTAACAACTCCATCGAACATGACCTTATCAAAGTAATTTAAAGATACTTTTTCGGAGGTGTATATAGCTTGTTTTTCCATGCTCCAACGGGGCAGATCTCAGTAGAGTTTGTATCGCTTAATCCACATGGCTTTCGAATGAGCAATTTACCTTAATTCAACCTGTGCCACAAATGTTTTCCCTCTCTATATGGAGGTCATGGAGGCCAAAGGGAGGCCCTCTATAAGGGGAGAACCCCCAATAAAAAGGGAAAAAGCAAAGATGGGAATTGCAGAAAGCTAAAGGCGGGAAAAAGGGAAAGCATGTTGGGACCCTATCTTGGGACCGGACCTCAACCGAAAAAATGGAAAAACAGAAACGAAAAGAACGAAACAACAGAAAGGATGAAGTCACGAATTGGAAAGCATAAAGTGGAAGCAGAAACAGAAAATGGAAACGAAATCGCATCGGAAACGGGAATACGAAAACAAATGCGAAAGCGGACATTGAAGGAAACGAATCGCGAAGCGAAACTAATCGCATCGAACCTAAACAACTGTCCGACATCCGGGTAACGAATCTAAATGTTGCGTTGGAATCCCTAGACCCAGCGAATCCGAAATCCGGTACAAATTTTTTTTTTCTCTCATTTATTCTTTTCCTCTTTATTCAAACTTATTCAAATCAAAACAAAACCATACAATTTTCCCTTTTGGCACTTCAGCCTCATGCAAATCTCAAATCCTATAATTCGTCTTAAACTCAATCTCATATTTAACAAATCTTATTTCTAATGCTTATTCTTATTTTTTGCCATAAAAATTTCGGCAGTATAACGGTTGCATTTTCTAAAACCCAAAAAATCTACAAAAGTTTTTAAACGCACTTCTAAATTTTCCCAAACAAAACTCCAAATCATTGGACCTCCTGTCTGGAAATCCAAACATAAACAAACGCAATTCTATACCTAACACTTCAATAATTCTCATTCATCAGTATCATTGATCCCAAACATAATTTAATTCCATTCATATTCATCTCAAATTACTGTATCAATTCATAAATCAATCCAAACACAAT
>JANKYE010000001.1:18534470-18547713 GCA_032467995.1 Erythroxylum dillonii | reverse complement strand
ATGCCTAATTCCTGGGGTTGGAGTATTGGAGTTGTTGTATGGATTCCAATTCTCTTCTTGCTATATTGACAAGATGGTGTGTGTTGCTAATATTCTTTCTGTATAGTAGTTTCATCTCTTAATTAGTTGCATTTTCTTGGAGAAATTTTTTTTTAGAACCTCAGATATTAGATCTTAATGCATTCCATATGCCCTCTTTGAAACTAGCTAATTGTATAAGAAAATCATTGAACCTAAATGGGTGAATCCCTCTTTCAGCAATTAAAGAGGTGATAATGGGGGTATGATCTGATGATAAATTGGTAACAAACTTCGAGAAGCAGTTGAGAAACATATTTAGCCATCTTAGATTTGGAACATTTCTGTCTAGTTTCTTCCTTATCAGGTTAGGACTAGTTTGCTTGTTGTTCTAAGTGCAAAAGTAGCCTCCCATTGGAATGTCATTGCATTGAGCTTCTCCTAAACAATTTCCATGTTCCCTATATGGATTATAGACAACCCTTGGACCATTAGCTTCCTTAACCTTTAATATGGAATTGAAGTCCCCAGAATCATCCATAAGGTTGTATGGGTGCTTGCAATTTCCTTAATATGATTCCATAGGAAAATTCTTTGATAAGCACTGTTATATGCATAGATAAAGGAGATGCGTACTCTTTAGTTGAGTTGTCACTAGGGATACCTCTAAATGCACTATTTAATTTGGTATGCATCAAGAGATAATAGATAAGGAAGTGAAATCGTATAGGACAAAAATTATACCATTTGGATGACTAGATAGGTAAGAAATGCATTGCCCTTTAGCTGGAAAATAATACAACAACTTATAATCATCCTTCCTAATTCTTGTTTCCACAATACCAGCTAAGCTAACTTTATTATAAGGGATTATGTCTCAAATCACTAGCTATTTGTTAGCGGTATTTGCCCCCCTTATGTTCCAAGTGAGAAGTATCATGAAGTTATCTCACATAGGGAGCGTTTTTTGCTTTCGATTTGTTCTCATGTGACTGTTTCAAATTTAAGTACTTTTGTGATTGTTTCAAATATTGGTTGATATGTGCTTAATTGATTGTACATTTATTACACAACACTTAGTGATTAATACTATGAAATGTTTAAGAAACTCATTTTGGTCCCTATTTGGTTTTAGGTGCAATTTGAAAGTTCAAAAGCTAAAGTGAGTTAAAAGCATATTCTTTGAGCCATACTCTTGATGTTCAAACTCTATCGTCTTTATGGAGTAAGAAGGAGATGGATTAAGGTAAGGATTTCATAAGAAATTCCAGAAGAACATCAATTTAACACGATTTGGGAGATACAAAGCCATGTATGGAAGTACACGAATTGGGCACAATTTTATGACATAAATGGCTGGATATGCGGTTGGTATCTAACCTCATGACTCCCCAGAAGCCTAACTTTTAATATAAAATGACATTTGAGTGGCTAAACATAACATGGATCATTTTTGTAAGCAAAAGAGAGGCAAAGCACACATTCTTTGGAGACCCATGGAGGGATAAACTTCCTCAAAATAGTTCAGAGGTGAAATTGAAGTCAAACATCACCTTTAAGCACTTCTTTATTGTGTATAGTTGAATCATTCTCTCTTTAGGGATTATTTATGTTATCTTATATTTATTGATTTGGGTGTTTGTATAAAGATGATCTGAATGCATTCTTTAGGTTGTTTTTTATGAAAGCCCATTGCCAGAATCTTGATTGCAATACGTAATCATTGTGTTTACGAGGTGATAAATAATTATATTTTATATAGAAAGCTAAAATAATTGAATATAGTTAAATTTAAAATAATTTTATATTTTGAAAATATAAATTATTGCATAATAAATCTTAATTTATTATCAATAAAATATTAAGTAAATTATTTATTTGTATATTTATATGTAAAAATAAAAGGATAACATAACCTTGGTTAAATGACCCAAGATTATGTGATTGATGCCTTGATTAATCAATCGGGATGTGCATATGCGTTGGTTGGTTATAATTATTGGAATGTCATTTTATCTCTTAACAATGAGTTCCAATGTTGATATAGCTTCTTTTAATTTTTATTGAAAAAAAGGGGAAAAAAGAAAAGAAAAGAAAGAAAAAGATGTTTAAATAAAATTATCAAGGAGGAAATGCATTTGTTTTGCAAAGTTATTTATGAGTAGTTTTTCCTCCTAAAGTTGTATAGAATGAGTGATTTAAGTATGATGCATATGAGGTATATGTTGTTTTGAAGGATTACCACTTATGGTTATAATGTATTATTTGTCATTAATTATTGTGATTGATTTATGCTTCATGTAATTTATGGAATGAGAACTTGAATTTGAGTTGTGAAACATAGCTTTTGCATTCATCATAACTGATGATACCTAGTTTTGGGTGAATATTAGTTTTTGCACTTAATATTACATTGAGTGTTACTATTGCTTCACTAGCTTTGTGGGCTTTTATGCTACATTATCCAAATACGACTCACCTTGATGCTTGCGCACTTTACAACCCTAAAAAGTCATTTGATTCATCGTTATACATGTGAATCCTAGTGTTATAGAAATGAAATGATATGCAAATTTATGAAATATCATGACCATGAATGGTGTTTGAGTGTATCTATAGATTAATGCTATTTACACACTTTGTCCAAGTCTACTACTAGATTGCTCAGTTACTAAAGGGAATGATTGTTGATTGGTCATAAGTAGAGGAATTGAATGTTGAGTTCTTATTATGGTTTTAAAAGTTATTCTCTTTTCTAATAATTATCAATTCTTGGGAAATATGGAAATTATGAAAGTGTTTAATTTGTGACTTTGATTTTGTTGTTTTACCTAAGGAAGGTCAAAATCTAAATGTAGGAGAAATTAATGTGTTCTTAATTGTTTATACATTCACTTCTTTACATTTAGTGATTATTGTTATAAAATGATTAAGATATTCATTTTAGTTTATATTTGATTTTAAGTACAATTTGGAAACATAAAAACTAAAATGAGTTAAGAGTACATTCATTGAGCCAACATTTTGATGTTTAAACTCAATTACCCTTGTGGAATAAGAAGGAGACGGATTAGGGTGAGGATTGGATAATTATAGGAAGCACAACATTTCAACAAGAATTGGAAGGTACACGATCATGTATATACTTATATGGTCATGTATACATTCGGAAGAACATTTTTGGACTTACATGGTTGGATACACATGTATCTTCATGAGTTTCGCATTTAATTGACTTATACTGTTTCATACATGACTGTATATCAAATTGTGTATATGCCTTGAAACCTAATTTTTATTATAAATTGACATTTTGGGCGATGAAACAACAATGGATCGGTTTTGAAGCTAAAGGGGCGATAAAACTCCCATTCTTTAAAGGCCCATGGAGGGCTAGGCTTACCCATTCCAGTTTCGAGGTGAAATCAAAGCCAAACATCACAGTTAAACACTTCTCCATTGTGTATTGTGTTCTTTCTCTCTTAGGGATTGTTTATGTTATCCTATGTTTGTTGAATTGGGTGTTGTGTAAGATTGATTTTAATGCTCTATTAGATTTTTTTATGTAAACCCCTTGAATACGATCTGTAATCATTATGTTTGGATTCATTTGTAATAACTAATGACATCAAATCATTAGGGATAATGTAACTTTGGTTAAATGACCCGAGCTTATATGGTTGTTACCTTAATTAATCTGTTTTCCTAACTCGTAATGTGACTGTTTAACTAAATCGAGAGTGTTTGTTTTAGTTTGCTAGATAGCTAGGTTAGTTAAAGAGCTTGTTTTAACTAAACATGACGTAAGGAAAAACCATGGTTAACAAAGCTTCGTGTTAACCTAAGATTAATAGTTGTTAGGAGAGGTATAAAAATTAATAGTTGTTACAATGAAATATGTTTATTTGTGTGTAAGTCGAGATTGAATCGAAGACCAGATCCCTAATATATTCATCATTTTTATCACTTTTTAATTTTTTTCTTTAATTTTCATTTGTTAGTTCAATTTCATTTTATTTTTTTATTTGAAAACCAACAAAACCCCAAGATGTACTAAACACCAATTCATTTAATTATAAAAGCTTTATACACACTCTCTGTGGGATTAACCTAAACTTATCACTAGTTATGTCACTAGTTATAGTTTTAAGTTTAGTTGTTTTTTGTAATGTTTAGGAGGCACTACCAAATATGAATTTCATTAATTCATCTTAAAAAATAATTGACTCAATTCCTTGTAGATTTTGTTAAACTTCATATTCATAGGATTCATCAAATTTTATAATTTTAGTAAAAATTTGTAAGTCATTTTTTTTTATATTTGAGGATACTCAAACAAATTAGTTGCTTGTAGTAATTGTTAAATTCTGAATATTATTTATTTATTGAAATGCATTGTTCTTTCAATTTTTATTATTTTATATGTATATGTTATACTCATACTTGAGATATTCGTAAATAGTTACACCTAAAAAGAATGATTAATTATTGATCAACAGTTATAGTATTATTTAAATCATGAGATTTTAATGGGATGCCTAGTTTTAATCGGGTGTTGAATTTTATTTTTCCATATGCTAAATTTCCATTCATAATTCCAATGATTTGATCATTTAGGTTGGTCATTCTTTCATCTACAATACACATTCTAATTGGTGAATCTATTCTGTCTTGAAAAGTAGCTTTTAGTAATATTTGGATAGTAGAAAGATGAATATGGCCTATTTTAATTCGTTTTTCCAAAGGAATTTTTCTTAACTGTCTATTTATTTGTTCTAGGTCAATAAGATTTATTCGGATATGTTCATTACATTGATCAATTCTTATTGGTGTTTCATGAACTATTTTACCATAATATAAAATATTTTTTTGATATAGAACTTTCTTTAATAATGATTTTTGAATATCTTGTCTGGCTTTCAAATCTAGTTGTGTTTTCGCAATTTGTTTATATTTATCATTAGCTAAAAGGGTATTAATATGGAAAATTCCTTGTGCTTCATTTAATTCCAAATTATCTACATCTTATATATTTGAATTTTGTTCGGTTGGTTCCATCATAACGATTAATCTATTTATCTGTTGTCTATAATCCCTTCGTGCTTGATAATTTTGTTTATGGAAGTTTTTAACATATATTATAGCTTGAGTACTTATATCAGGATTAGTGATTCTTAACTGATAATGAGGATTCGAATTATTTTGATAAAATTGTTTTAATAATCTATTTAAACTTTGTTTTCTAACATAAGTTAATCTGATTAATTCTTTATAATATTGTTTAGTTTCAAAATAAGATCTTGTTGGTGTGCTATCATTTGATGTAATTGGAAATTTTGGGTTAAATAATTAACTTCATGTGAATAAAAGTGATATATATCTCTTAAGACATTTGATTCTAACTGAATATCGGCGAGTTCTTCAAAATCTATATCAGTGGGATTAGATTCGATAAACTGAGTCAATCTTCTAGCAGTATCTATTGTTTGTTGTCTATAGTTATCTACTGATAATTGTGTTTCTCTAATGTCTTGTTCTAATTGCTAACAAATAGAACAATTATTCATATGCAGAATAATTAGTACCATGTTGTTGATACTGATGGTTAAACCATTCAAGGAAAAGATCTCAAAAGTTTAAACATTGTATATATAGATAATGTTGTAATATAGGAGAAACTCCAATTTGATATATTGCTTGTAAGAATTTGACTAAAGTAACAAAATCTAAGACAAAATAACAAATTTCAATAAAACTTGTGCAAATAAGAAAGCAAGAAAGATAAGTGCAAGTAAGCAAAAGAAATTCATATTTAATCTATTAATCTCGAAATTTCTTTCAAAGCATGTTTGCGATTTTGTCTATTGTTATATTGGACATGTTTCATTATCTACAAATTCTTAGTTAATGAAAAGATTCGTTGTAGATCATTATGTTGTTGAGCTTTTCTTAATTTTGTTTCATATTTATTAATCCAAAATCTATGATTTTCTGCTATTTCATTACTATTTTTGATTTGTTGTTTAAGTTCAGCTTTTAACTCAAAATAATGCATAATAGAGCTACTTTATTAATATGAGGAAAGTACAAAAGTACAGAGATAGCTTAATCTATAAGCTTCTTAATTTGTCTTTCATAAAACTTTCTAGTCTCAAAGACTAGTTCTTTAAGATCTGTAGCCATTTTTATCATTTGATTAGTTTATACATTTCTATATATTGAAGAGCATGTGAACTATTATGTGTTTGTTTATTTCGTGCATGACATCTAATCAGCATTTCATCTAACTGATCTTCACGATCATATGTCTCTTTAATGGTGTTTTTCAAATATATTTTGCTCCCAAAATAGCTTGTATTCATATCTGTTATGAACAATAAACAGATTAGTCTATTAATTGATTAATTTGTCGACGATATTCCATGCGTTTTAGTTTATTGAGTTGTTTTAATTCGTGAAAATAATAAATAAAATAAAATCTATACGCAATATCATCTTGATTAGATGGAGTAACTGGTGTTTGTTCAATATAAAAGGTATTTTTTGGATTACATCCTCATAATGTCTTTCTCTATGATAGGTAATAGAAATAAGTTCTTTTAATTGTTGTTTTTCTTCAAAACATGTTGACATTTTAGTCCAGATTATCATAAGAAACACTCGGGTTAAAGCATAAATCAAGTAGATATTGAAATAATAAAGGACAAACTTATATAGTAAACAGTCACTCAGAAATTGATCGATAGTAGATGTAGGTAAAACATGAGAGCAAATAACTAGAAAGAAACTGAGTAAGTTGATAAATGAACTTAACTGATTGCATAAAACTATTGAAATGAAAAACTCGTTAATCATACCTTCAGCGTCTCTTGGGTTGCTTCAATGCCAATCCTCAGGCAACTCGCAATAGAGAGAAAGATAGGAATAAGAGATTTTTATTTCAAATGTACATGAGAGCTTTGAAGGCTCGAGTCTACATTATATAGGCAAATAAAGAGGAAAAGAGCCAAAAGAAGTGGCAGACAAAATAAGGTAAAGATTCCTAATATACAGGAAAAAGAAAAAGGAACGGCTAATATAAAAAGAAAAAACAGATTCCTCTGTTGTGGTCGACAGTGGGCTTACATTATATCTATCAAGTGATGTCTCAATTATTCGGCTTCAATTATTGCTTCAAGTAAATCATTTTCATCAATATAAGTTGTAGATGGACAATACTTGCATTTATGTTCTGGATGAATTTGCATTTGATGACATATGGCATATTTCCATATGGCATTGAGTTCATTGAAAATTCCTTCCATCGAAGTAAAAGGGATGAGGAATTGTTTGATAATACTCAATCCTTTAGCTTGAATAGCTTGCTTATAAGTTGAGATCATAAGTAAATTTAATCCTTTGTAATTGATTCAAATGGTTGAATTGGCGGTAAGACATGCTACCTGAATAAATACTCCTTCGATATTAAATTGATTGATCAATTCCCAGTCAAATTGATGATTGGGAGGTATGTCTATGCTGGGATAAATACCATTGCTGATTCCAATTGTGAGGAATGCAGCTCTAGGTATGATTATGTCTGCATCTTGTATGGATGGTTGTTCCTTGAATCGGATAACTGCTCCATATTTTGATAAACATTTCTCTATTCTTGGCAAAACGATCCTTGTAATTTGTTACTACTTGTTTAAATCCTGTAGGGAATTTTGAGAGGATTTTAAGATCGGTGATATTAAGAGTGTCAATAAGTCCACTTTGAAATAAAAGATAAGTGGATAATGGATCGGATTCTGGTAACATAATGGCTTTAGGTCCATATCTCCCACGATTTAATGGATAATAGTGAAAAACTCAGTGTGCTTCAGTCCATTGGTTTAAATTTTGGAAACAATCCACAAACATTTCTGAAGTCAATCTACGTGCATCAGTTTGTAGAGCCTTGCTGGGTATATTATGGATACGGTCCAAATTTTTTAGCTTTCCCAATACTGTCATCTTGGATAAAGGAGTAACCGGTGCTTCCAAAACTTGTTGATATTGAGATCTCAAAAATGAATTTTGATGTTTAAATTCAACAAAAGCTTTTTCAGCCTCTACCTTGGTTGCAAAACTCTTAAGTAAAATACCTAATTTTTTGGTAATATGAGGGGCTGCTTTATGCCAGGCATCATAAAGTCCAGCCTTAGGTCCATTGTAGATTACATAAGTTTTTCCACCATTCTCGTCTGCTTGCTTCTGAGATATAGGGGTTTGTGTTTTGGTAATTTTTTGTGGAGTGATAGGAACAGGAATGATATTTTGAGTAGGTAAAGTAGCTCCAGATTGAGGCATGGTTGATCTTTGGTGGCATTTGTGTTTTGTTTTAATACTTGGATGGTTGTTTTAAGTTGGTTTATATCTCGAGTAATTGTTCCAAGAAGTTGTTGTTGGTTTATCAGATCTAATTCTTTTTTATCAAGGGTTGCTTCCAAATTATCTATGACTACTTCCATTCTCTGGTTAAAATATCTGCAAGAAAATTGTCATAGGATTTGATATATTAAATTGAAAAATGATATTGGTTCAGCTCAAGCTGCCACCGTATAAATCCTCCTTGATTATAATTGTTGTGTATATTGTATCTAATGAATCCATAGAGATAGTTAGAATTCATTTGAATTTTAAATTCAATTGGCAATAAATCTATACGCCACTTTCTCAAAGTTTTGAGACAAGCTAACGTTTCTTTTTCATGCATTATATATTTATATTATGAGGGATTAAAAGTCCCATTTATATATTTGCATAAATGATATTTCTTTTGATTGGGTGGTTGTGCCAAAAGGCAGCCAGCCCATGTATCCATACTGGCATCAATTTGTAATAAGAGTGTATCCATCGGAAGATAGTTATATAACATTGGTAAATTTATACATAAAGCCTTGAGTTTCCTCACATCTTTGGTATCTACATCAGTCCATGTGCATTGATTTTTAGTACTGCATTTTAATTGTAAAATTTTTCTTTCTTTGGCCAAATTACGAAAGAAACCTTAATCAGATATATAATTGAGAATACCTAAAAATTGTTACACTTGAGTTCTATTGATCAATTGGTCAGGAAATTGTTGTAGTTTCTTTAATATATTGGGTTGCAATTTTAAATAACCATTATGAAATTCAATTCCTAAATGTTCAATGTTTTGTTGAGCTAATTAAACCTTTTTTTGCTCAAAATTAAACCTTTTTCCTTACACCGTTGAAGAACTAATTTTACCTTTTTCAAATGATCTAATTTATCCTGATTATAATAAATTATAATATCATCGATATAATCAAAAGTGAATTCTTCTAAGCCTTCAAGATTATTATCCATAAATCTTTGATATATACTAGGAGCTTGTTTAAGGCCAAATGGGAGTACATTCCATTGTTAATGTTTTTGTGGGGGACAAGTAAAAGCTGTTAATGGTTTGGTATTTTCATGTAAGCGAAGTTGCCAATAGCTAGACTTTGCATCCAAAGTTGTAAACCATGTATGTCCTTTTAATTTATTAATGATGTAATCTTTTTGTGGTAATTTATATGCATCGCCTATGGTTGCTTCATTTAATTTTTTATAGTTTATGACCATGTGGCGTTTACCTCTTCTCTGTTCAGCGAAATTATTTACATAAAAAGCAGGAGTAGAGTGTTTGCTAGTACTAGGTGTTATTAATTGTTTAGCTAATAATCTGCACACACGTGTATGAATTATTAGACATCTTGTTGTAAATAAGGTATATTATTTCAAATATTAACTTCTTGTGTTGGGGTTTAATTTCTACTAACTGTTTATTAGTATTTTTAATTGGATCTAATGGATTTTCACTGCAAACATTTTCTAATAATGTATAAATTTTTAGTTGAATAGACATAATGTTGAGAAGATAGAATTGAAGGTAGTCAAGTTTTTTGAGTGATTGTTTGTAATTTTGAAAATAAGTAGTATGGTAAAGAGGAATTTTAAGGAAGATAGATTTTTTGTTTATAGAATTTATAGTTGGCATTCTTAATGTTATATAATGTAAGTATTGACAAAAAGGGTTATATAATTTTAGAAAGTTATTTCCTAAAATTCAAGGTAAACCTGATTCTTGTTGATAGATAGAAGGTATAGGAAATGAAAATTTTTCAATAAGGATATTATTATAATAACTTACATACCATATAAGTTTAAAAATTCCATCAGCAATTCTTATTTGTAAAGGTTTTTCTAATCTTTTCCAATTATTCAATAATTGTTTTGAAGTGATACAAATTGTGGCTCCTGTGTCTATATATGCATTAACTTTCCTGTTCTGAATAGTTATTTGAATAAAAATTGTATTCAGATTCAGTTGAGGATTCTGTACCTTATGTATAAGATTTATAATAACAAATAGAGGAAAGAGTTGAATTTGTATCATAATCAGATTCAATTGGTCTAAAATCGTGTTGTAAGGCTGATTGTAAAATATTCAGTTTTTGTGTGTATTTAGGATTTGAGTTTGAAGTTTTTCTTTTAGGGCAATTGTTAGCATAATGTCCTTCTTCTTTACATAACCAATATCTACAAGATTTTTTCGTTTGTGGACAGTCTTTTTGTTTTGGTTTAAACCTTCGATAATTAGATCTTCTAAATTTCCGATAAGTCTTATAAGGTTTATATTTATAATAATGGCGTGGATATTATTTCCATCTATATGATCTGTATCTGTGGTACGGTTTATATTGCTTTTTCTTCTTATAATGTTGTTTATAAGGTTCACATCCATATTGTTGTGGCATTTCTACATTTTTAGAACAAAAAAGTTGATTATATTTATGTTTGAATGTTTGTTTTAATTGAGATTCAAAACATTGTTCAACTAAAACTTCTTGTGCAACTAAAATTGCTCCACCTAAATTATAAGCAACAATCCTAATGCTAGTTTTTTTCTTGAAAATAGCTTCTACTCTTTGATTCATAGGGTATGGTAGTTTTTGGATAAAAATGTGAATATAGGTTTCTTGCTCTTGTCTAGTTAGTCTATAATAATATTTTTTAAATTCACAGATATATTGTTCAAGGTAACATATATCACATATTCTTAAATTCTTTAAATGCCATAGGGCTTTTTTACGTTCGTTTTGAGATACTTCGTTTTTAAACGACAAAACATCCTTACCTAAAAACTCCTTATAAATTTGTCCAGCTATAAATTCAAAAGCTTGCATTGTGTTTGTTGTATTTTGATATGCATATGTTTGTCTTAATACTTCTTCGTTATCTAATAAAAATGAATGTACTAATCCAATAGTTTTATATGCAACGAAATTCCATAATAATTCTTTATTTTCTAATTCACTAAATGGTTTTTCTATCTGAAGTTTTAGTTGGATTTTATTCATCCATTCTTTTAATAATTTTTCAGGTTGTAGAACACAATCTAAATTTAATATTTCATCAGAACCAAGAGTGATCAGTTTTGGGGTATATTCATTTGGATATTTTTGTACCTTAGATCCTTTAGAATAGTATCCTTGTTGATTGAAGAAATCTTCTGACTTCCAATTCCATGTATATGCATCTTGATCTTGGTTATCCTTTTTTTGTTTATCTCCACTAACATGTTCTCTTTTTACTTGTGATTTTCCTAGTTGTTGTTTTCTAGCTCAACTACTTTCAAGTTTGTCTTTTTCTTCTTCTACAAAAATATCTTCATCTGTTTCATAATCGTATATTGTCCACTTTGGGCCTAGCCCACACAGTTTTGTCTTTCCACGGGACTTTCCAGGAGGTCACCCATCCTAGTAATACTCTTGCCTAAGCACGTTTAACTTCGGAGTTTTGATGGGATTCGGTGCGTAGCACGTTTAACTTCGAAGTTCTGATGGGATCCGATGCATTGGGGCGTAGAAAACGCATCTGTAAGGGAGAGGTATCCATACCTTATAAGGCGTGCTTCGTTCTCCTCCTCAACCGATGTAGGATCTTATATAGTGCATGTTATACTTCTTGATTAGATCAAACAATAGATCTCATAAGCTGTAGACATGAGATATTTACAGTTAACATGTAGATGCTTACTAAGGGTAGTAAGTACATTGGATTGATCTACTATGAGAAAATCATATGGATATTCTATTCCATTATTAATGATAGTCTCATTATAGCAATGGTGAAAGTATCGTTTGACTTGAGGAGCTCAAGGATATCTCAGATATTGATCCTGTGCTTTGACTCCATTCATCGGTGCCTTTCAGGAGTTACTCATAGGGTGGTGATTGAGTACAACTTGAGGTATTTGGAGGTAACTGAGTAGTCAATAAAGGATTTAGCACTCCTGATAGAAGGAGATGGTACTCGCAACCTATTGATGGGGTCATTACTCGGGAGTCTCTGGCTAGAGCAGATATGTGTCATAAAGAGAGTCTTCAATGATATATAGAGTAATGAGATCCTCAGGTTAAGATCTAATAACACTTAAAGTAGATGTGACGTAGTCAGTCTAGTGGGAGTTGACACTTTGAACATACTCTAAACCAAGCGGGGTATAGATGGTGAAAGGATGAATTGTATGAAAACATTGCGTATGGATGGGTTCGTAGTCAAACCACTGACTTTTCAGTCAATTGAGGGTCATGACATATTGCTAGATACCATTATTGACTTACTTGAATTAAGTGTTAATTTAAGTGGCTAACATAACCAGGAACCTAATAGGTCACACACATAGGAGATCCGAAGGATGAGTAAAATGGTCTTGAATGGTGATTTAAGATTTGAGAGAGTGTTTAGGGATTGTATTGAGATGTGATCGTGGTAGAAAATGTTGCATGAATTAGATTAGAAACAAGTGTTGTTGGCTTCCATTAATGCATGCTATTTAAGGTCGTTAACTTCCATTAATGAATGCTATTTATGGTCATTAACTTCCCATAACTTCCATTAATGCATGCTATCCATGACCATTTATTGGAATCCCTCTCCGGTGAGTCGCGAGCCCGATGTCCTGTGTGACATCTGGACGCGCATCCCACGAGGGAGAGATTTCTCACCACGCAAGAAACCTCAAATCGAACTGAATGTAACGTCATCCGAACAAATCTTGATAAAGTTACCCTAATTATCCTCCAATAAAAATTGATCTGCTTAGGGCCCAAAAGTAAATCCGATTTCTAAGCGAATCTGGAAATTTATGCCTCTATAATAATCAGAAATGAAAATCACTTCAATCGGAGCT
>JANKYE010000001.1:18513984-18524004 GCA_032467995.1 Erythroxylum dillonii | reverse complement strand
TATATAGTCTAATAAAAACAATAAAGGGTTATAATCCAAGTAATTAAAAAATATCAACGATGGTGAATTAACCAAAAAAAAACCATCATATGAAGAATTATATCTAGAATTATGCAATGTCTAGAATATTGAGGTTTAGGATAATATGAAATAAAAGCACAAAAGGTACACAAGTCATTTGATTAATTTGTTCTAATAGAAAAAGTTTACGACAATTTAGGTTTTTTCTTATTGCGATCACCATCTGTATTTGATTCCAGTGCAGATTCAGTATTGCTGATGATCGTATTTGTATGTGACCGCGAATTGTTTTCAATATGGCTGAATCGTTTATAAAGGCATTGTCTGACCGACAAAGAAGATTCAACAATATGCTTTAAACTTATAAAAATGAAAGTATATTAGCCATAGAATATATAAGGTGACATTATTTTTTAAAACTGCTAGATATATAAATAAGAGATTATCATGCTAAAGCTGAAAAAATAACGACAAATAAAAATACCTAGTAGAGGTATAATTTCAGCAATGTCATATTGGTCATCAATTGAAATTTGGTTATTTTTTGCGGGTGAAAGCGAAGGCTTTTGTAGGTCATCATCACCAATTTTGCGTTAATAAATAACACTAAATTGTTGTATTGCATCCGATGATTGAATGTTTGCTAGTTTGACATGCAGAAGAAATGTTTTGCTTTTCAATTCTGTGTGCACCTTTTCTGGTGGAAGTTCCATGTTCTTATTATATGAATACAAAAATGTCAATTGTTAGTAAAATAACCATATAAAGATAATTGGTATCATATTAAATTGCAAACGTAAAAGGAAAATATATCAAAAAATATAACCTTATTGTAATATTGCATAGCTTCAACGACGGTGAAATTGAAAAGTTTTTTAGCCAGGTTGCCAAAAATAAAAGCCGTGATAGTCCCTATTTCGTCGGTCAAATCTACATCATATCAGCACTGATATCAAAAGTTAGAATAGAAAAAAAGATATTATATGTTCAAAAGAATATAGGTAAGTAAAAAGGTAGTGGGTGTGAGTTAAAAAGTCACACCTGTGATATGAAAGTAAAAAAGTTACATAAAAAATTCATAATCCAAATGCGAAGGAAAAAGCAGTAAATTGAAGAGTGAAAAGAGAAGAAGGGAACCTGGGTTCAGTCGTAAGTTTTTCTCTGCAAGAATTACAAGTGAATGGAACTCCATAGGTTGCAACCTATACCAGTATTTTTGCAAGATGTGTTGGAAGAAAATTTTAGCTTTAATCCATGATATCTGGAAATAACCCATAATAAGATTTCAATTAAAAAATTAAAACAAAATATTTTATAAGAATATATAGATGTAATTACCTTGCTAACAGAATTTAAGAACATGATTTTGGTGATTTTTTGATTAGATCTGAAAGATATATTAGGATTATATCTCAGGTAAGCTTGTTTGCTAATAAAGTTTTTAATTTCCTTATTATTTCGTCGTGCCTTGTAACATAACAATTATAAATATGAAAGTATAAAAATATTATAAAATTTCTATATAATTTGTAACATAATAATTATAAATATGAAAGCATCAAAATTTTAAAAAAATTCTACATAATGTTATTGATAGTTGAAGTGAAGATGTATAATTTGATAGATCATTAGAGCAGAGATGTTGTAGCAAAGATAAGGCAGTACCAATTTTTAAGATCTGCAACTTCATCTATTGGTGGATCAACAAGAATTGCTGAGTTGAACCATGTTAATAATGCAACACCTAAAATTTTGAATTGTAACTTTAAAATAAAATAAAAAATTAACTAATAGTACATAATATTATTATAAGCAAGAAAAAAATACCGTTATAAAAGTTCACTTTTGGTCTCCTACACACAATTATTGGATAAGAGGATAGGGATTTGGTAATTTGTTGGCCCTCGTTATTAACAAAAGAATTCCACATCGATAGTACAACCATTTGGTGTCTAATAAAAAAAAGAGATGTTAGAACAAACAAACATTTATCTGAATTTCATGCAAAATATAAAGAATAACAGAAAGTTAAAATTACTTTTTATTGCCGATAACAAATTTCTACACAGTTGATTTTTTTTCCATTTTTGTTGATTTCTTTTTTATCCAAGACTTCAATAACAACGACCAAAATATCTATCACGTGTTAAACATAAATATAATTAGGTACAATAGAAAATTTGTGAACACTGTATAAGGAAATATATTAAGGATCTAACCAACTGATTTTTGCTTGTCGTTCACATAGTTGATTAGATCGCTGAAAGGTGTGAATTTAAATTTCACAGGAACGATGGTATTATCATTTGGCAGAGGTTCGATGACAGTGCGGCTCATAATTATCCATTGTATTTTCAAATCTTTTGTTTGATATTAAGCCGGAATTGACTTCACAATGGCATTAGAAATAATATATTTCCTACACGTCTGCAAGATGTGGCTCATTCGTTAGATATCATTGTTGAATATAATACCCTCAACTTGTGATCCCTATTAATAATAAGGAAATTATCAATTTAACACCCCACTCTCGTAAGACACGTACCCGATATCCTAAGTAATATCCGAGTACGTATCCCATAAGGGTAGCATGTTAGAATAGTTTTCGGTTAAAACTTATTACAAATTGTTTGAAAAAATGTAAACTTATGCGAAAAGTCAATAATTAATTTCGGCCTAATTTATTTATAATCATTTTCAGTCACAAGAATTTCAATCATTCTTTAACTCATCAGAGTCTCAGTAGACATTTGGGCCCATTACAGAAAAAAAATCACTTTTATTTATAATAACTTTACATATCAAAATCAATTTTATACACGTTGTATAACACTTATGGCTACACTTTTGATACAATATAACGAATTACATATGCAAGCGCAAATTGATCCCGACCTGGAACTCTAACTCGGTTACATTAGCTAATTCCAATATGCCTATTTAGAGATCTTTCTTAAACCTGGAAAGCCATGTTACAATTTTTATGAGTTTTTCGAACTCAGTAGAGTAATCATCCTCGATGGTTCACTCATATAACAAAACACAATCAATCATATTATCTCACATGTATTCATTCAGATCATGAATAATTCAATACTTTAGCACGACATATAATTTTATCATTGCGAAATCAGAACAGATATTTACAAATACAAATGCATATGAAACTCTAGATTCATTATTATTGTTGTGACAGAGTGCCTTTCACACACATAGACAGATACTGGCCCATTGGGCTTAGTTAGAACAGAAATCACGGAGCAAAGCTTTACGTGCAGAACAAAAATTACAGAGCAAAGCTTTGCGTGCAAATGCTTTCATACTGGCTACTCCGGTCACAACGCCTTTATCTGAGCATGTATTTTATGAAATACAGCAAATATAGAATATCTCATACATAACAATCACATATAGTGCACAATCAGAATCTCATAGTCATTGGGCCTCAGTCCGTCATTTAACTTTCATCGAGAATCAGAATATTCATTTAGGCAGCCTCATTCACATTCAAGTAGCACTTCCAATATTGTTTGCATGCATCAAATGCCTCAGACATACATTTGCTGGAATTCAGGACATAATCAGTCAGTACAGTTTAGTAATATATCAATACAATTCGGAATAAATAGAACAGAACAAATAAAGTGAGACCATCTTAGGTTTCTCACCATTGCTCCCTTAAGCCTATTGCCTTGACATTTCAACAATATCTGGAAGCGGTCACGCTACTTGCTCTTTTATATGAATAAAACAAATTTCATATCACTAGAGTGCTTATGTAACAGAATAAACACATTTATCAATGTTTCATATCTCATGCATGTTCAATGACAAATTCTTGGGTATATTTCTGTATTACAATGATGTGCATATTAATTGTACTCCAATTGTATCAAAATTCAATCACTCATTCTCCATTTCAACTTTTTCTGAAAACATTCTATTCTGGTCAACTGTGTATGATCAATAAGATCCATAAAATGAAGGATTTAAATAACACTTCCTTCTCAAAAATTGTTCCTCTGTATCTCAGATTGCTATTGACACTAAGATCATTCTATTTGATTCATTATACTGAAAGTTATACTCCAAATACGTCAGTCTATTCTTAAACTATAACAGAATTCATAACTCCACTTTGCAACAGATTTTGGAATTCATAAAACCAGAATCACAATTTGATGTCTTCGGGACAATTGTATCTTTATGTCCCTAATTTCATTTAAATCAAGAATTAACTTATTTGAACCTCTACAGATTAAGATATAATCAAAATACCGAAGTATGTTTAGTGAAATATTCTAGTTCAAAATATTCCAACAGATTCTCTCACTTTCATTCAATCAATCTTTTTCAAATCAATTCAGAAGGTTACCAATTTTTTGGAAAGGTAGAACAATGTGTTAGGAATCTATTGGTCTAAGAATCAAGTCATTTGGATGTCGGGTGAAGAAGTTATAAAAAAATACCAAAGAATGTTTAGAAACAAACAAAAGTGAAAGTCGCGGTTGCGCACCTGCAAAGGCACGATCGTGATTTGGGACCCTTAACAGCGAAGTCAGGATCGTGCTTCACCGAGTATTGATCTTCTTCTTCTCCTTCCTTTTTTTAATTTCAGATTTACACACTTCTATATCTTCTATATTGTATTTCTAACTCCAATACAAACTCTAAACAAATTAAATTCAAGTGTCCCATTCAAGCACTAAAAATCTGAAACTTCTCATGGCTTTCCCTCACTACTATGTTTTCATCTTTCTCTAACTACTATGTTTTCATAATTCTTGTTTTCGAATTCATTGTTCCCAGCAACACTCTCATTATATCCTACACTTTCCACTTTAATATTTTTTCCATATCACGGTATCACCAGAAACTTTTCCCTTAGCTCTAAACTTATTTAACATAACTTCTAAACATGCATGTAGTACATGGCAAAACAACAAAGTAACGTAAACAATCAATATTTTCTGCAATTTGCTAATTCACCAATCTTTCGTCTAACTCATTCCTCAAGTTTATTCATTAAAACTCTACTGCCGAACTTCCCATGCAAGTATTTATTTATACAATAAAACATCATTAGAGTTAGTTGATTTAGCAAAGTCTTTGGGTAGTGAAAGTGTCTCAATTGCACAGAATGAAAACTGTGGTTTCGGTGTTACAACTCGAAGAGAGTTTTGTGAGCAATGCTCTCGGTGATGAACAAAACAGAATGAAGAATAAACTCAAGTTAGAGACAAGTTCCCTTCCGAAACACGTAACTACGTGTTTCATTATTTTACCGGCACATGTCACCCATGCACTAGGTTATTTGTCATCAACTTAATCAATCTACGTGTCACCAATTTACTGGTTTATACGTCACTATTTTTCCTTGTACAAAATAATCAAATTCAGAAATTCCTAAAATAACAAAAAATTCGAAACAATACTAACAATCTCAAATTACAGTTTTACCACATATAATTCACAATTCATGACATGACCTGCCTTTTTGAACCGTTTTGGCACTAGAGAATGGGTAGGTTTAATGCCACCAAAACCCATAGCAAACCTAACTTTTCCATATTCTACTGAAAATCTGGCATGACCCATTCATTTGTCTGATTAATCCTTATACTTGCTTAATAGGTTTGAAAAAAGTAAGGATCCAAATCTGCAATTCTCACATACATTTTCTACTTATAATCTGCCAATCTATGATCATCTCATATCATCAACTGACATCATTCTCAATACATAGCATATCCATACATGTTTTATGTACATATGATTATGACAAACCATGGAGCAGCTATAAGCATCTGCAATTAACATCATGCCAAAAACATTACTTGTCTGTTAATCCAAGAGAGTCTCAAAAGGCTTGGATTTCTTTCTTGTATGATCTGCTAATTCCCTGGAATGATGATAGTGAGAGGTGAGTCTACAACACGACTCAGTGAGATATAAACATACTACCATGCTTTTGACGCTAGGTAACACAAGGCTAGCTTCACAAGAATGGTTTGTGGCATTCTAAGCAACAATATATGGCATCAATGAATAAACAGATAGAATTTTCAAATGCGACAATCACGTGAGTATCAATAATAAATCATTATGAATTATTCTATTATAAAAAAATGAATCTAGTTTTTGAAATCTTTTCTGGGTTCTGGGTGCTGGTTTCTTTTTTTAAGTTTTGGTTTCTTTCTAAATTCCGGTTTCTTTCTTTGGTAGAGTTCTACAGGATTTCTAATTCTGAGCTTTCTCATTTCTGAGTTCTGATTTTCTGAATTTCTTAAGAAGAAACAGAGACATGATAGTACAACGTATCTCCCCTTTTCTGATTCTAGACAAGGTTGGCCTAACCCTACCCCTTGAACCCTACCCTCTCCAGGTAAGACTCGGATCCAACCCATCACTGAAGGGTTACCTACACATGGTCTAATAATATACTCCATCAGATGGGTATCCTGTGAACTCATCAATCATGGCTAACAAGAAAACATGATTCATCAAAGAAGTGCAATTAATAGTTTCATTATAATAAGGGAACCAAAAGATGCAAAGAATTTGAATATCATCTGGTCAATCTGGCATACAACATGCTAGACTTAAACATATGGAGTCATATATCAAATAGGTCATATAGGTTCGAGAACAATTCAACAAGCCACAAGATAAAAGAAAAGGATTGCTACACAAGTATAGTAGCATTATTATACTCACCTCGACTGTCTCAAGGGTTTTGATCTCTTTTCTAATTTTCTTGAACTTGAGGGGTATTAGGTACGACTTCTAGTTCTATTCCTCGTTTGCTTTCACAAGCTATTGGGTAACATGCATGAAAATCCATATACCCGTATTAGTCATTCTCACATAAACCTCATTTCTTAACACACATCATTAAAAATTTATATTTTGTTCACTAAGTCATCTGCATAGGTCCCATTCATGAAGGCATAACTTTTTATACGTAGGTCCAATGTTGTTCAAACTTTCCATACCTCTAGTTAACACATAAATTCACATTTTTTCTTTTATGACCATGTTCTAATTCGGTCATTAAGGAATCCAAATCTCCCATTCACAACTAGCCTTAATATACAGTCATGAGTTGGACCTTCCTGTCTCAAAACCTCATAACTTATTCATTTCTCATCCAATTAAGGTGATTCAAATCTCCATTTCCAATAGACTCATATGGCTATCACATATCCAAGGATGGATCAAAAATGATAAAATTTGTATTTATTGCGATTTTTATAAACCTGTCCTGTTTCTGTTATCTTCTGTGTCACTAAGGTTAGTAACACCCTTCACTTATGCAGCCATATCTCACAGATTACTCGTCCAATTAAAATTTACTTTATATAGCAGTCAGATGACACATTTTCTAGCATTTCATAAGAAGAACTCATCATCCAATTCTAACTCTAAAGCCCTCAAACAATTAACAATTAACTTTCATTTCATGTTTCAATCCCGCTAGTATTTTGAACCAGTTTCAATTCGGGGCCTATTTCATTTATTTGGCTCACCCTATGAAACCGGCTCACCCTACAACTTCTAAGTTTTGAGTTTTTGCAAATTTACACATTAAACAACTCAAAACATGTACAAAGAGGACCTAAAAATCTTGCTCCATTGACAGCTTGAACTCCAAACCCTAGGTTTTGATTTAGCCCCAAATCACCCTAAAAATGAAAATTTCCTCATGTTAATTGTCATTAGACATCAAAGAATAAGAATCCATCATCAAAATCATCAAACCCATACATTTCTTCAGATGGGTTTCATAGCCATGAAAAAGAAGAGAGAGATAGACTAAACTTCAATCGGTAAAACTAAGTGTCGAGATTGAGGCTTACCTTTTTGTATTGACCGATTGGCTTGATTCTCCTTCCCCTTCTTGTTACAAAGGTTGAAAAACTTGAAAGAGAGCTTCCATGGTGACTTTTGTAGGCGAGGGAGGAGGAAGAAGACAAGGTTTTGTCTTATTTGTAGTTGGCCTCTTTTATAAGCCTCGGTGTTCATTATTTACAAAAATGCCACTTTTGTACTGGTTCTTTAAAAACCGCTCATACAATATCCTGTGACCATCGGAAAAGTGTCAAACATTATTAATTTGATGTCACCAAAAATTATAGCTCACACCGACTATTTATTTATTTTTTCGGTGTAACGGGTAAATCAGATACCGGGTGTTACATTCTCCCCCTTATTAAAATTTGCCCACAAATATTAGAAATGTACCTTAATGGGGAAACAATTGTGGATATCTAGTTCTCATTGATTTTTCTGTTTCCCATATACATTCCTCACTTCTTTGATTTTGCCATTGGACTTTAATCATTGGAATCTCTTTATTCCGCAATTTTGTAATTTGTCTGTCTATGATGGCAGCTGGAGTTTCTTCATAAGAAAGATTCTTTGCTATTTTCACTTTTGGGATTTGTAATATTTGAGAAGGATCTGGAATGTATTTTCTTAATATTGATGTATGGAAAATTGGATGCATGTAGCTAAGATGAGTAGGCAAAGACAACCGATATGACATATTTTTGACCTTTTCTAGGATCTCGAATGGTCCAATATATCTAGGATTCAGCTTCCCTCTCTTTCCAAATCTGACTACACCTTTCATAAGAGAGACTTTTGAGAAAACCTGATCACCTGATTCATACTCTACGTCCTTTCTCTTAGAATTTGCATAACTCGTTCGCCTACTGAAGGGCATTCTTAATCTTTCCTATATCAGAGAAACTTTTGCAGATGTTTCTTGAATTAGGTCTGGTCCCTATAACTATTTTTCTCCAACTTCTGTCCAACATAGTGGAGAACTGCACTTTCTGCCATACAATGCCTCATAAGGTGCCATTCCAATGGTGGAATGATGGCTATTATTGTAAGCGAATTCTATTAAGGGCAAATGATGTTCTCAATCTCCACCAAAGTCCAAGAAACACATTCCTAACAAAACTTCGAGTGTTTGGATGGTTCTCTCTGATTGCCCATCAGTTTGTGGGTGGAATACTGTACCCAAATTTAGCTGTGTACCCATGGCTTCTTGTAGTTTCTGCCAGAATCTAGAAATTAACTGTGTTCCTTTATAAAAAATAATGGATACTGGCACTCCATAATACTTCACAATTATGTCAACATATAACTGGGCTAACTGAGCTGCACTATAAGTGGTTATAATAGCTATAAAGTGGGCTGACTTGGTGAGTTTGTCCATTATAACCTAAACAAAATCATGCCCCTTAGGCGTTCATGGCAATCCAATCACAAAACCCATGGTAATCCGCTCCCACTTCCACTCGGGTAGCGGTAGCTCCTGTAGTAGTCCAATGGGCTTCTGATGTTCAAATTTGACTTGTTGACAAGTTAAACAATGGATATAAACTAAGCTACATCTTTCTTTATACCCGGCCACCAATATACACCTTTAACATCATGGTACATTTTGGTGGTTCCAGGGTGAACACTAAAGGGTGCATAATTTGCCTCATGCATAATCCTTCTTGGCCCATTTATATCAGGTACATATAACCTGTTACCACATTTCAATACCCCATCCACTATATTGAACTCTGTCACCCTACCTTCCTAGATAACTATTCTCAATTTGGCTAGCTCCGGATCACTATCTTGGGCAGTTTTAATCTCATCAATTAAATTGGGCTTCACCTGGAATTGAGCAAGTAATACTTAAGAATAAGATACTTCTAAGTGCAATCCCATATTAAATAACCGATTTAAATCTTTAACTAGCTATTTCTTTTGAATGGGGATATGATACAAACTCCCCGTTGATTTTTTGCTCAAAGCATCAATCACTACATTGGCTTTACTTGGGTGATACAAAATCTGACAGTCATAATCCTTCAGTAACTCAATCCACCGTCTTTGTCTCATATTCAACTCTTTTTGTTGTTGAATGTACTGAAGACTCTTATGATCTGTATATATTTCACTCTTTTCACCATATAAATAGTGTCTCTATAT